>JAGKTI010003678.1:416-21934 GCA_018397915.1 Birgus latro
TGTATATATATATATATATATATATATATATATGTATATGTATATATATTTATATGTTTTTCCTCTGTAGGGTTTAGTGGATTATTAAGGCGCTCCAACCAGAATTAGCCTGTGTTGGTTTATATCCAAGGGATAGATGGGGTTTATTGCTCACATAATGCCACTCAGGGATGAGTGAGGCTGGTCACTCTTATCTTGAATGTCAGGACCAACTTACCTAGCCTCAGGCTCCTATACTTCACCTGGGGCATCACAGGATTAGATTGTGATGATGATGATGTTCCTTGCCAAACCATAAGTGTGTTTTATACGTTGGTACGTATTATGTGGTAGGAAATTCAGTACTCTAGTGTAAAAACTTTATTCTTTCTAGATAAATAACTACTTGTATCTGTGGTAAAACTACCAGTAATCATCTGATGAGGTTTTTAGACTTTCTTAAAATTGTTGATGAGGCTTTAGTAAGTCCCCATACTTTTACAGGAGAAAGGCGAGGTGTGGGTGGTATCTTCTTTGATGATCTTGAGGCAGGGGACCCGAATGAAGTGTTTGGCTTTGTGAAGGACTGTGCTGAAGCTGTCATTCCTTCATATCTTCCCATTGGTACATTGCCAGATTATTGATAACTGATGCTTAGATTTGTTGCTTATGTCTTAATATCAGAACTTTATGAGGCTTCCAGACTGTAATACAGGTGCTTATATTTTGAAATGTAGTGTCCCATGCATGCATTCATAAGTCTCCAGTTCAGTGGGTTCATGTCTAGGCGAGTTCACGGTCACAGCAAACAACACTTTCCCTTGTTATGTGCATTTTCTTTTGTTTATCAGTCTGTTGCCCTAGGGGGTGGCTACAGGCAAATTGCCTCAATGTTACCATATCCTCTGCCATCAGGCTGCCCTTTCTCCCATATATCTTTCCACCCCATCCCCCTATCTCATTCTTGGTGTTCCCCTCCACCTCACACATACACATTCCTCTAGTCAGTCTGTCATTCTCCATCCTTTTCACATGGCCAAACCATCTTGGAGCATTTCTTCTCATGTTTTCAGTTGCATCCACATCAACACAGTGCTCCTTCCCTTCCTGAAATGTCTGTCTGTCTTTCCACTTAGCTCCACTTGCTCCTCTCAAAAAACTAATTTCCACTGCTGTCACTCTTGACTTGTGTCCTTCCAACAGGGTCCAAGCTTCACTTCCATGTTTTAGAATAGTGACCCCAGTACTTTTATCATCATCATCTGGATGTCCTTTCCCACCCTAGGGCAAGGTGAGGAGTAGCAACATCCAAGCATCCCAGGTTTGCCCAGTCCAATGGGCCATGCTTCCATTCACTCATCATTTAAGCCCCCGGAATCCCTGGCTCTGTCTGATATGCTAAAAACTCTCATCACATACTGTAGCTTCACATAAACGTATCCGATGGAGTCAATACAGTATTTTTTTTTTTTTTTTGTACATCCATTCTCACTTCCTTTATGTCCTAACCATCATAACCTGCCTCTTTGTTTCACATTGCTGCTACTACTCTTGATACCCAGATACCCTCAAAATTAGGTACATCTGTCCTTCAGCATAGCTTTGTATGTATCCTCACTGTAAAAAAATTGATATATATTGCCAGACACTCACCATAAGTTATAACAGCCAAATGTAAAGATAATGGTGTATGTAGATTTACAAAAAAAAAAAAAAATGAATGAAGTCTTGATAAAGGACCTTAGGGTTAGAGGACATGACTCATTTGTTTTAAGTGACCATGCAGCATGAGAAGCATCTAGTAGGTAAATGAAGGTAGACCCATGCAGGTGTGATACACTGCATTACAAAATGTGAAATGATGTAATAGCATAATCCATTATTATTCATCATGAGACATAGAGGGACTCAAGGCCTGGGTACTATAATCCAGATCATTTAAAGGTGTGCTATATTTTTGCGTGTACTTTTAAAGTTTGGTGCTGTCTTTGCATTTTGTTTTCCCTCGTCTTGACTTGCTGTTCTTTGTGACAAGGAAGTGAATAACAACAAGTATAAAATGATTGTTTTCATTATCATTTTCATTTCATGTCAGCTTACCTGGATATGGTGTTGTGTTGTTAGTGAGAAGACACAAGCACGATACTGTGAGCGAGGAGCAGCGACGGTGGCAGCTGCTGCGTCGGGGCCGTTATGTGGGTTCAACCTGGTGTATGATCGTGGCACCAAATTTGGCTTTGCAACACCCCATGCACGCATTGAGAGCATTCTTATGTCTCTTCCCCTCCATGCTGTGAGTACAACTTAGTCATTGTTGGGTGTAGAATTTGATTAGAATAAAAGAAAAATGAAATGATAGCAGAGAGAGAGAGAGAGAAGTATGCAGGGATTAGGCAGAGACTTTGAAAAAGGAAGGAGCTGTAAGGAGTGCTTTTTTTTTTTTCCCCAATAACTTCTACAGCGTAAAAACATCTTGGCTGTACTGAATAAAATATTAATGAAACATTTGCCTCAGCAAACTCTGTGACCTCTTTAAATTACAATTACGGTACAACCCCAGTTAACTGGGGAGGTTGGGGAATTTACCTTCCCGGTTACCGATTTTTCCAGGATATCTGATGTATACCCTTATACATGGCAATATCATTGCAGTGTATATAGTACCACTCATATCCAGGGCCTCACAAACAATTCCATTTGCCACACAACCCCTCTTAAACACACTCCATAGACATAACACACGTGATTGTACTGTCTTGCAGTAGTGCAAAATGCACACAGTACGTTCATTATGTTAAAAATATTATTCGTTATTCATAAAACATTGAAAATAAAATAAAGAACAAACTCCTGAGCATTTATTGGTGAACTGATTTTGGAAAGAAATGTTGTACATAGAATTATCACAACACCCATACTCACACTTGTGTATACAGCCATGGCCTGCCAATTTATTCCCTACCTGACTGCCGTTACATCACCCCTCACTCGCCACTCAGTTGTTTTGCAGATGATGCAATAGATACGTATGAATTGCAAGTGCAGTAATTTCATCCAACAAAACAAACCTCCATTTCTATCACCTGAGGTTTTATCTTCTCTGCCAAAGCAAATGCGTTCTAAGATGAAGTACAGTAATCCCTCAGTTATCCGATGTAATAGAGCCAAAGGCATATCCGGATACAGGCAGTGTCCAGATATGGAGCAATGTCCACTACTGTACCCATAGCCTACCTATACCCAACCTACTACCTAAACCCAACCTATATGTACAGTACCCTTCCTAATTTTGGCAGTTTTCTATGGTTTGGGGGGTCTTTTTAGACATCAAAACACACATTGGAATATGCAATATAATCCTAAACACTAAGAAAACAATGCATGAACAACAGCAAAACAAAAAACTACCATTATGCACAACCTTACCAATACGTTCAGTACCCCTCCTAATTCTGGCAGTGTTCAGCAGTCTTTTGCCTCGTTTTAGACATCAAAACACATATTGGAATATGCAATATAATCCTAAACACTAAGAAAACAGTCCATGTACTAAAACACACACACACACACACACACACACACACACACACACACACACACAAATACCAACATGCACAGTACTCCTCCTAATTTTGGCAGTGGTCTGCATTCTTTTGACTTTTTTTAAACATCAAAACACACATTGGAATATGCAGTATAATCTGATTACTAAGAAAATGATGCATGAACAACAAGAGCAACAGAACTGCCAATATGCACAACCCTACCAATATGTACAGCACTCTTCCTAATTTTGGCAGTGTTCTGCAGTCTGTTGACTCTTTTTAGACATCAAAACACACATTGGAATATGCAATGTAATCCTAAACACTAAGAAAACAATGCATACTCCCCCCCCACACACACACATACACACACACACAAAATAATATGCACAACCCTACATACATGTACAATCTATCTATCTATCTGTTGCCAGACGCCCCAGTCCTGTAAGGGGTGGCCACAAACAAATCGCCTCCATGTCGCTCTGTCCCTCGCCATTTCACTGCCCTACTCCCAGCTCACACCCCCCTCTCTCATATACCTCTCCACTCCATCTCATCCTTGGTTTCCCCCTCCCTCTCCCTCCTTCCACCTCACTCACATACACTCTCCTCATCAGTGTCTCACTCTCCATCCTCACCATGTGGCCAAACTATCTTAGTGTGTTCTTCCTAACGCTTCCTGTCACATCCACATCCACACCACAATGCTCCTTCACTTCCTCGTTTGTCAGTCTGTCTCTCCATGTGACTCCACATGCTCCTTTCAAATAACTCATTTTCACTGCTCTCACTTTTGACTTCTATCCCTCCAACAGGATCCAAGCTTCACTTCCATATGTTAGAGTTGGTATCACAATACTGTCATGTAGCAGCTTTTTCACTTCCATGCTCACTGCTTTCAAGGAACCAACAACCTTTCTTCCCTGCTGCACCCTTTCAAGCACTTCACCCTCTAAACTTCCATCCTTACTCATCACACTACCCAAGTACTTAAATGAACTCACATTCTCCATATCCTCCCCATTCAATCTCACTGTACATTCACTGACTTCACTTCTCTCGAAGACCATAACTTTAGTCTTCCCTACATTCACCTTTAGATTCCGTTTCTTACACACTCTCCCAAATTCATCTACCAAGCCTTGCAGCTCCCCTTCGTCTTCACTTAACAACACAGTATCATCTGCAAACAACAGTACAGGGAGTTTCCAAACACTGCCCTTTCTCTGTAGGGCCGCTCTAACATCCACTGCCCTACCTTGTATCTCCTTTATAACCCCATCCATATACAGATTGAACAACCACGGAGACATGACACATCCTTGTTTCAGTCCAACCCTCAGATGGAAAAATTCACTCGGTTCACCATCCACATGCACTGGAGCCTTAGCACCCTCATACATATTCTTCACGGCCTTCAACAACTTCCCATCTACTCCATATGTTCTTAAAACTTTCCACAATCATTATCTATCCACCCTGTCATATGCTTTCTTCAAATCCATGAAGGCTGCATACAACTTCTTTCGCTTCTCTAGAAACTTTTCCCCACCTAATTTTGGCAGTGTTCTGCAGTCTTCTGGATCATTTTAGACATCAAAACATGCATTGGAATATACAATATAATCCTAAACCAAGAAAATTGAATTCATCCATCCATCATCCTTTAGGAAAACTAGGCAAACCACACTCACCGGCCTCACAACGTGAACTGGCAAGGTCCCTGGTTGCATACCACAGGAACCTTCCGATGACATCATCACTCGTGACTTAGCAGGTGTGTGCATGCGCACACACACTAACAACAATATGCACTAACAGTCCAATCCTATGTTGCCCCATGAGGAGCGTAGGACCCCTGGGCTAGGTAAGTTGGTCCGGACATTTAAGATGAGAGTGACTAGCTTCACTCATCCCTGAGTGGCATTACATGAGCAATAAACCCCAACCATCCCATGGAGATAAACCTAGACAGGCTCAATCCAATTGTAGCACTTTAGTTACCTACTAAACCACCAGGCACCATAATTTGGTTATATGGTTACTACTCAGCGTAGTAAATGGTTTCCGGGTGTACAGGAAACCGTTCGGCTTGTCACTCAGTGTAGAGTCATCCACAGACAGAAGGAACAGGAAAGAATGAAAGGGGGGAAAGACAAAAGAGGGAGTGTAAAGTGACCCGTAGGCAGAAGGATGAGGAGAATGAAGTAAAGAAAGACAAAAGAGGAAGGAAAGAAAGGAGAGAGGAGAGGAAGGGGCAGGCACCTGAGAGCAGCGCCACATCGAGTGAGTGGATGGTGAGTGCCCCCACCTACCAAAAGAAAATGAATTGAAAAAATATATTTATATGTACAGTAAAACAAAAACTACCAATATGCACAGTACCCCTCCTAATTTTGGCAGTGTTCTGTGGTCTTTTGGCTGTTTTTTGACATCAGCACACACATTTCAATATGCAATATAATCTTAAACCCTAGGAAAACACTATAAACAACAACAACAATAAACCTACTTATATGCATAGTACCCCTCCTAATTTTGGAATGGTTCTCTGGTCTCTGTGCCATATTTAGACATAAAATCACACGTGAATAGCAAGAGTAATGCCAAACACAAAGAAAACAATGCATAAAAAAATCATCATCATCATCAACATCATTCAGACCTCCTTTCCCACCCTAGGGCAGGGTGAAGAGTAGCAACATCCAGACAGCATAAGTTTGCCCAGTCCAGTGGGCCATGATTCCATTCACTCGTCATTCAAGCCCCTGGAATCGTGGTTGTATCTGATATGCCAAAAACTTTCACCACAGTCTGTAGCTTCACATAAATGTATCCGATAAAGTCTGTCCGGACACTGTCAAGTTAAAGAGGGGTGCCAAATCCCTGATCATCACTTCTTCTCATAACATTCATCCAGCCAGCTCGATCTCTTGTCAGTCCCCTCACCTCACGGACTTCCATACCTCTCTTCCTCACACATTCATCCGCCATAAACCTCCACATTCTCCTTGGCCTACCTCACCTCCTTCTTCCATCAGATTCGCTCAGATGTACCTTTTTCACCGCTCTGTTGTTTTCCATTCTCTTCACATGACCATACCATCTCGGTACACTATCTTTGATTCTGGTGTCCGCAGACTTCCTCACTCCACGTCTTTCACGAATTACATTATTTCGTATCCTATCCACTCTCTATACTCCATATACATTCCTCAGCAGTCCCATCTCCACTGCTTTCACTTTTGACTTTTCATTTTCATGTCACACCATAGTCTCACATCCATATGTCAAAGTTGGCACTACCACTCCATCATGTAAGCCTCGAGCAGCTACAACACTCAAGCCTCTGTTTCCTATGAAGGCCTTCATAGCATCAGCTATTTTTCTTCCTTGTGTCACTCTACTTTCCACTTCTTTTGCACATTTTCCATGCTTTTCAACCATTGTACCCAGGTATTTGAACTTTCTCACCCTGTAACATCACACTGGGAGTCACCTTCCTTCTCAGTTACCATCACTTTACTCTTTTCTACATTTACTCTCCAGGCACTACACTCACAGACATCAGCAAAACTCTGCACTAGTCCACCAAGCTCTTGTCCTGTATTTGTAAGTAGCACTGCATCATCAGCATACAACAAATTTGAGATATTCCATTCATTATCAGTGCCATCTCTCTCTCTCCATTACTCGTGTTTTTACTTCTCTCATCACCTCATCCATCTATACATTGAACAACCATGGGGACGTCACACAACCTTGTCGCTCACCCGCATTGATTGTGAACCATCGACTTTGATGCCCATTTACCCTTACACATGCCTCACTACCATCGTAAAAACACTTGACGGCATCTAGCAGCTTACCATATAAACCGTACATTCACAGAACCTTCCACAATCCTTCTCTGTCAACTTTGTCTTATGCTTTTTCCAGGTCCATAAATCCCATAAACATCTGATAGTCCTTCTCACAAGCCCTCTCCACCATCTGTCTCACTGCAAATATTTGATCCACACATCCTCTGCCACACCTAAAGCCACCCTGTTCATCACTCACTAGGACTTCTGATATCTCTCTTACTTTGTCAATAATAATTCATCATATACCTTCCTTAAAACACTCAATACACTTAAAATATCCACAATTGCTCTACCTGTAATGTGCAGTACCCATCATAACTGTGGCAGTCTTCTTCAGTCTGTCAGCTATGTAGACATCAAAACACATATGGGAATATCCAGTGTAATGCTTGACGCTAAGAAAGCAATGCAATAACGACAAAAATCCACCAAAAAAAATCGCTGAAGATGGTTGCCAAAACAATTAAGTTTCTGGGACACCGAGTGATGGCTGCTTCTAGGGGGGGTGGGGGGGATCCACAGCCAAATATCCCCTCGGAAATTGGTTATACAGTATTGGTATAAGTTGTATACTGTCATCTTCACTGGTATTAATACTGTAAGAGAAGCTAATAAAAACACACAAAATTTATGAGTAAATGTACAGATACGCAGTGTGAATAAAGTTGTTCGAGTAAAAAATAACTCTAAATGACATCCCAACATCCTACAGCAAAATTTTGCCCACACTGCGCAAGATTTAACCGTATGTCTAGATGCAGAATTTCATGAGCTTTCCCATGGATTTTTTCAGAATTTTGATATAGTCAATAGTATTTGAATAAATTGCCAAAAACTTTAAAAACTCATTGATGGATGGTTGTCAGCACATTGGTGAGGTAGGACTGAGGAACAGGGAGGGGAGGGAGATAAGCCTGGGCCCTGGCAGGGGGGAGCATGGAAGGGGATGGAGGAGGGACGGGGAGGAGGGAGCAGAAGTGAGGCTGGCTGGAGGACTTTTACCATTCGGTGAGGAGGCGCACAGGCATTTTCAGTCAGCTTGTGGGTTGTGGTCGGTATTACTCATGTGTTGGTGGTACGTTAGCAGTGATCCCAGCTGCCGGACGACTTTGGCCATTCAGTGGGGAGACAAATGAGCGTTTGCAGTGGGTTGTGGTTGGCAGCACTCACGCGCTGGCAGTATGTTATAAGTAATCCAGGCAGCCAGACAACTTTCACCATTTGGTAGGGACCTGGACAGCCATTTTAGCTCAGCTTGTGGGTTATTGTCTGTTCCCCCATGTGTGAACAGAGAGGCCAGCAAGCCACCCAACGGACTTTTTTCTTTCTTTCTTTTTTTACTTTATAGGACAGTCGGCCAGTCGCCGATGCTGGAACTTTTATGTCCAGTTACAGACAAACAAATCTGGATACGGACCTAATAGAGCCAAGTCCTAACGTCCACATGCAGAGCATGACCATATAAGGAACGTCGGGATAATTGAAGGATTACTGTATAGATTTATCGTAGAATGCATTTGCACTGGCAGAGATGGTAAAATCTAGCAGATAGAAATGAAGGTTTGCTTTGTTGGATAAAATTACTTTTTGTATTTCATCATCAGCAAAACAGCTGTGGCAAGTGAGGGGTAAAGTGACAGCAGTCAGATGAAGAATAAACTGGTGGTCTGCTTCTGCATGCAAAAGTGTGAGTATGGAAGTCATGATAATTCTACTGTACAACACCTCTTTCCAAAATCAGTTCAACAGTAAATGCTGAAGATTTATTTATTAAGTTAATTTTTCCTTGTTTTTATGAAGAAAATAATAAATAATATTTTGCAGAAATAATATTTTGCAGAATGGACTTGTAAATAATATTTTGCAGAATGGACTTGCCAAGATACTGTAAGATATTGCAAGCTTATTGGTGGTGCCAGTTCGTTAGATAGAAAACTGTACCTGTACCACACATTTTCAGCCGATGAAGAGTATGCCTTTTTGCAGTGGATTTATTCGTCTTGCTTTTCATGAAAAACTCCTTGAGCTTCGGTCTCTGAGACTTGATATCATAAATTGTGGAATTTCCTATGTTCGATTGTGTTACCAGTGTCATGTAATGGTCACCTTTTTCACGTCTTTTGCATTTTATGTCCAGCTTCTGTTTCAAGGTGAGCATAGTGCACTTAAGAATACTTTGCATTTTGGGAATCACAGAGTATACAAATCACTATCACGACACAGCAACACAGTTGCGAAAGTGCTTGTTTACTGACTGGTGATTTGTGGAGGTATGGAGGGTGACTGAATTAGAGAAGGGGAAAGAGGGGGGAGGAGGGCTGGGAAGGAGATTAACTAGGAAATGACCTTGGCTGGAAGTGCCTTCACTTCACATCTCCCAACTTCACCCAGTCTCATGTGATATGTGACTATCTCATGCAGGAGTGGGCATTCAGAGTGGCACACACTTATATTTTTGTTGACATATTTGCCAGTCCGTTAATTTTCCTGGTTGTGTGGTAATCCTGGTTAGCTGGATATCTGGGATTGTAATGTATATTATTTACAAAAGTTTTATTAATGTTCATACTGTACCAACATAATAGAGCCAATGCCTGATGTTTGGATATGGAGCATGCCTGGATATGGGACGTCTGGATAATTGAGGGATTAATTTACTTTTATTTTTATTTATTTTTTTTATTTTTTTAAAAGATAGAAGTTGAGAACTAGCATGGAAATGGATGAATGAAGTGTGTATGGATAGATTCATTCATTCATTCATCATCTAATTCAGTGTTGCCCCATGAGGAGCGTAGGAGCCCAGGGCTAGGCAGGTTGGTACTGACATTTAAGATGAGAGTGACCAGTCGCGGTCATCCCTGAGTGGCATTACGTGAGTAATAAACCCCAACCACCCAGTGGATATAAACTTGCACCAGCCCAGTCTGATTGGAGTGCCTTAATTGCCCACTAGACCACCAGGCGCCATAATTTAGTTATATGGTTACCACCCAGTAAATGGTTTCCTTGTGGACAGGAAACTATTTGGCTTGTCATTAAGTGTGGAGTCTCCCATAGATAGAAGGAAGAGGAAGGAATGAAGGAAAGAAAGACAGAAGAGGAAGCATGGAAAGAAGGAAGGAAGAGAGGAAAGGGCAGGCATCCGAGAGCAGCACTGCATTGAGTGAGTGGATGGAGAGTGCCCCCACCAACAGCAAAACACAATTTGTAACCTCCCTTCCCCTCCCTTTTTTTTTTACTATAGTATTTGGCAGTTAATTGAGTCATTCTCCTTACAAGTGTTGTGAGAGCAACTTAATCAAGTAAAGCACATAATACTGGTGATTTTTGTCTGTGGGATGAGGACAAGAATTTCAAAGGCCTGAATGATTGAGTTAGAGCTGGGACCAGGCTTTTAGGTTACTTCTTCCTTGCAGTAAAAAAAAAAAAAAAAAAATAGGTGGACGTGCAGTGCATCCCTGCGTGCAAGGCCTGGGGGGGCTGGGTTTACGATGGAAGAGTTGAGAGGTAGGATGGGACTGGAGTGTATTGGTGTTGTGATGAGGAGAGGTAGGCTGAGGTGATTTGGACATGTGGAGAGGATGGGGGATGATAATTGGGTACAGAGGGTGAGAGGTGTTAATATTGGGGGAGAGGTTGGGAGGAGTAGACCAAGAAAGACATGGGACGAGGTCATTAAGTGTGACTTAGGGGTTAAGGTCCTGAACAGGGAGGCTGCCAGGGATCGAGCAGCGTGGAGAGCCGCCATTAGGTGACCAAGGCCGACGCATGCAAGCATGTTGGAGCCTTCAAAAACGAAATGAACCAGATCCAGATATGCTAATAATGAGACCAGTGATGTACTGGGAGGATGATTCTCGATTTTTTTCAATAAGTTTTGGTGTCTGACCTACTGTATTCTTTATTATACCCCCTGCCCTACCCTTAGAGCTTAGAATGAACTGGATTGTCAGACCAGACCATGGCTGAGCCTTAGTAGAATAAAACGGGAACAAATTTCCATGAACAGGTTTGTCATTTTATTAGCACTGGACTGAATTCAACTGGATTTTCACTGCTGAATCTTAACTGTCATCAGTAAATTGAATAAAATGTCACTGGGTAGCTACTATCATCAGTTTTACTTTGTGATTACTTTTCCTTTTCTGGATCCTGCCAGCATTTAATAATGTGGATTAGTGTTAGGATGATGATTACTAGGCAGTACAGCAGGCCCATGTTATACAGTTCCAGTATCTGATGAATCGCTAATAACTAAAAAGTTAGGACATTGTTTTGATATGATTGCTGTTTTGATATATGATCACATTTTCACTTATATGATTGCTGACATGCAGGCTTGCAGTCATTTGTTTGTTCCATGATGGCCTGTTTTACACTCATTCACTGTTGGGTGTGTAAGTGTCAGTGATGGAAGGTACTGTGGTGTTGGAGTTCAATTAGCAAGTGAACTGCAGTGAATTGAAATAACTTCCAGCTTAGATGAGCAACTTCCAGCTTAGATGAGTTGTTAACTGATTTTTAGACTTAATTTTGGTGATTAACAGCAAGTGAAGTGAAATAACTACCAGGTTAGATGAGATGGAAACCTGTTTTTGACTGTTGGGTGGGTGATCCTTGGCCAAATCATATCCCCATTGAATAACTACCAGCGTAGGTGAGATGGTAACTGATTTTTTAGACTTGTTTTTGGTGGGTAAGCAGCAAGAAAGTACAATAAAGTGAAATAACTACCAGTTTAGGTGAGATGGTTAATCTTGTTCTTAGACTTTGTTGTGTGGGTGACCCTTGGCCAAAAGTGTATCCCCATTGGACCCATGTTATAACTGACGATATTCAATAATTTATTAAGCAATGGACTTTTTCAATTATATCATCAAAAAACAAGGGCTTTTTGGATTTTTATTGTGTTGCAAAGGTAAGTGGTCCAAAGTACTGCACATTAACACTCAGGCTTCTACGACACTCTCATTGGTATATAATACTGTAATCTTACATTAGCTGGACTAAAACACTAGAATTGCCCCAACCATGAGATTGTTGATAGTTACAGGATTAAAACTCTCAGGCCTTTTACTTGTGCTCACTGTCAGCTGAATAAAGCAGTTGGTGTTAGCTGGAATAGAATACAGAACTTGCATTGTCTCTATCATGAAAAATTTAAGAGTGAAAAAGTTGCTGTACTGGTTTACCAGCATTGTGCTGTACTGACATTAGTTGTTCTTGCAGCGGTGGGAGTATATGCACCAGCCAGAACCAGGCTCACCAGAGTACAAGATCACAGAGGTCCTCAAGAATCCTCGAGACTGGGTGTGATGAGTATTTGTAAAAGATTATACTGTACTCAAGAAAGCAATAATCGGTATCTCTCCGAACAGACTGAGCCATAGCCACTAAATGGTCCATCACTTTAAGGTGACACAGACTCCAAAAGAATATAGGAGTGAGGGTGAGTACACAGTGAATTATGGGGAAGTTAGTGGTAGTTGACAGATGTGTCTATAGTCATGAGTTTTGGCCACTGAGGAGGATACTGATTATTGTTTTCATGTTTACTATAAGCTGATTTGTCAGTTTCCCCAAGTGTGCAGTACCCTTTATATGAAAAAATAAGAAATATTTTGGAACACAGACCTGACTTATAATGAGGACTGCCTGTATTTAGCTTGTGGAGTAACAATAATTGAGAAATAATTATGATTGTAGCAGTAGTGCATAACATTACGCATTTGTTAACCATCAGGAATGTAGGATGCTGAGGAGTTACTGAGAATATCAGTGATGAAAATGTTGATTTTGATGTGCCAGTTAGTTTGTGGTTGTGAATGAGAAAGTGTAAGGCAAAAAATTGTGGGGTTGGTGAAGTATGGTAATACAATCACTTATACTGGAAATCTGTCTGCCTATCTATCTATTGCCAGATGCCTTAATCGCATAAGGGATGGCTACAAACAAATCTCCTCCATGTTGCCCTGTCCCCCACCATTTCATTGCCCTGCTGCCAACTCACACACCCCTCTCTCAGATACCATTCCACTCCTTCCCTCCATCTCATCCTTGGCCTCCCCCTCCCTCTCCCTCCCTCCACCTCACCCACATACATTCTCCTTATCAGTCTTTCGCTCTCCATGTGGCCAAACCACCTCAGATATATTTGTAACGCTTACTGTCACATCCACACCACAATGCACCTTCACTTCCTCATTTGTCAGTCTGTCTCTCCATGTGACTCCACATGCTCCTCTCAAATAACTCATTTCCACTGCTCTCACTCTTGGCTTGTGTCCCTCCAAGAAGGTCCAAGCTTCATTTCCATACTTTGGAGTTGATTCACAATACTGTCATGCAGCTACATTTTTACTTCCATGCTCACTTCCCTGTTCCTTATCACAGCTCTCAAAGAACCAGCAACCTTTCTTCCTTGTTTTACCCTTTCAAGCACTTCACCCTTACTTCCATCCTTACTCATACTAGAAACACATTCCTGAATTCTACACAGTACCACATATTACTCTGGATTAATAAGTGCTTTTGGGAGATATGTACTGGATACATGGGACAATAAATTTTTACATGTCGCCTTCATCATAATCACCATCACCATCATCAGTATCCCACAAAAAAGTTGTGGGAGGAGGGGGGGGGGGGGATTAATGTAGTTTATGTAGGTGTTTTTAATAAGTTCTTGGCAGAGATCTCAAATTTAGGGACACTAAGCAGGAATGCAGTAGAACACTATTCAGCTTGGAAAGTGGCCATCATGTGAACAAGACTGCCTTTCAAGATGCATATATATATTTTTATGATGTTTGTTGATGTGTATGTTTGAATGTATGTATATGTTTTTGTATGGTATAGTGTGTGTTTTTTATTATAAGATAAAAGTTTGGTAACTCAGTTGTACATTATAATTTAACAGTACTTGTAGTTATATCAGCAGAAATCAGGAAAGAGGCTTAGTTCACCAGTAATGTTGCCTGGTGAATGATTGCACAATATGTAAATTTTTGAAAGGTATTGCCTTTGTTTCATTATATCCTCCTCCTCATCATCATCATCATCCAGACCTCCTTTCCCACCCTAAGGTAGGGTGAGTCCCCACTGTGTGGAGGCTCAGTCTTTGAAGTACCCGGTATAAGGCAGTTCATAATATGGCAATGATTTCATCTTAGTGTGTCACAGAAAACTGTGCAAACTGTAAATGCATAAGATACCACATAGCATATACTTCTTACAGTTCACCATGCATGATCACTTTATCATCATCATAGTTAGTGCCATCTTAACCCTGTTTCTCTTGTTCAAACAAGATGGGGAGGTATGTAGAACAATTCTGATACAACTTTTGCATATGAGTTAGAAAAGACATTCCACACTCCCCACACAAGTTACATGTTTATTAATCATTCCTGCAGAAAACATCTGGGTAACTGCATTATAGTTAATTAGCATATATAGATATGCTTGTTTAGATATTTTGTAAATATTGTTCTCTCTCTCTCTCTCTCTCTCTCTCTCTCTCTCTCTCTCTCTCTCTCTCTCTCTCTCTCTCTCTCTCTCTCTCTCTCAAAATGCATACAAGTAATGCAGTTTCAATTATCAAATAATTTACATCAAATTATTTCAATTTGCATTGATTTTTCTAAGATCATGAAAAGTTTTCTATATATCTATCACCAGACGCCTCAATCCCGTAAGGGGTGGCCTCAAACAAATCGCCTCCATGTCGCCTGTCCCCTGCCATTTCACTGCCCTGCTCCCAGCTCACACCCCCTTCTCTCATATACCTTTCCACTCCATCCCTCCATCTCATCCTTGGCCTCCCCTTTCCTCTCCCCCCCTCCACCTCACTCACATACACTCTCCTCGTCAATCTCTCACTCTCCATCCTCTCCACATGCCCAAACCACCTTAATGTGTTTCTCCTAACACTTCCTATCACATCCACATCCACATCACAACGCTCCTTCACATCCTCATTGGTCAGTCTGTCTCTCCATGTGACTCCACATGCTTCTCTCAAATAACTCATTTCCACTACTCTCACTCTTGACTTCTGTCCCTCCAACAGGGTCCAAGCTTCACTTCCATAAGTTAGAGTTAGTATCACAATACTGTCATGTAGCAGTTTTTTTCACTTCCATGCTCACTTCCCTGTTTCTTATCACTGCTTTCAGGGAACCAGCAACCTTTCTTCCCTGCTGCACTCTTTCATGTTTTAATATGCCTATTTTGCCTATTTTTTAATGTGCCTATTTTGTACTGTATTTTAGTATTGTAGTTACTGTACATTGTTCTTGTGTCTTTTGGAACATCAGGAATACAATTTTCCATGGAATAATGTGACTAATGTATATTTGTGTATCACTGACTGTTGTTTGCTTATTTAATTTGTAACTACGCCGGGGCGCTCACCATCCACACACTTGATGTTCGGCTGCTCTAGGGTGACTGCCCTCTCCTCTCTTTCTTCCTTCTTTCCTTTCTTCCTCTTCTGTCTTTCCTTCATTCTTACCTCTTTATTTCTTTCGTTCTCTCTGTGGGTGACTGTACAGTGAGTAACAAGCCATATGGTTTCCTTTACTCCAGGAAGCCTTTTACTACACTGGGTGTTAACCATATAATCAACTTATGGCGCCTGGTGGTTTGTGGGTAATTAAGGTGCTCCAACCAGATTGTGCCCGTGCAGGTTTATAACTAAGGGGTAGTTGGGGTTTCTTGCTCACGTAATGCCACTCAGGGGTGACTGAGGCTGATCACTCATCTTAAATGTCAGGACCAGCTTGCCTAGCCCCGGGCTCCTATGCTCCTCATAGGGCGACACAGGATTAGATGATGGTGAACTATGGATTATTATCCTTTTCAAAATATTTGATGTTAGAACAGTTCTGGGACTTAGCATGTCACATTATTAGTTTATGAAGTAAAAGATATTAGTAATGCAGTAAGATGAAGCTTAGTAGTATGCCCCAGCAGGTCTGTCCCATGCAGTGAACCAATGTTGCCCTGCAGTTGTGTGTCCCGCCACAGTGGGGTGCGTAGCAGAGTATGGAGGTTTGTCCCTAGTTGGATTTTGCACCTCTACACCCATTTAACAGGGGGACAGTAGTAGGCTCCACATCGACCCATTATAGTATTTGGTTATACAGTATAGTTACCACCCATCATTGTAAATGGTTTCGTAGATGGTTTCCTGGATTACGGGAAACCATTAGGCTTGTCACTCAGTGTAAGCCTCTTTGAAGTGGAATAAGAGTAAAAATATGACATGAAGGATGGGGCAGTGAGAAGAGAGGAGGGTAGACAGAAAAAGAAATGATGATGATGATCAACAGCACTACATCAAGGGAGTGAATGATTGTCGCCACCATGTCCCACCAGTGCCATAAGTAAAGGACAAAATTATTTCAATCATCATCATCATCATCATCATCATCATCATGTTTTAAGCATACCTTGCATGGATTCAACTTTAAGAAAGAGAAGGTAGACATTGCATAGGCTTGTATGCTATGCTGTTTGTTAGAAATAACCTTTTAGAGTGTGAGAAACTAAATATTTTAATAATAGTTCTCTCTGTTCTTGACAGCTATGTATAAGATTATGTATCATTCTCTAATTTCATAGCACAGTTCATCATTCACAAGAACCCTGTGCCTTTTACTTGTGCTGAAACAGTTAAAATAATTTTTTTCCACTGCCTGTTTACAGACGGGTTAATTAGTAACATTTGAACTTCTTCCGTGAGTCAATGTTTTCATAATTAATACAGCCTATATGATGAAGGTGATCAACAGCACTACATCAAGGGAGTGGATGATTGTCACCACCACGTCCCACCAGTGCCATAAGTAAAGGACAAAATTATTTCAGTTATCATTGTCATCATCATCATCATCATCATTATCATTATCATGTTTTAAGCATACTTCGCATGGATTCAACTTTAAGAAAGAGAAGGTAGACATTGCATAGACTTGTATGCTATGCTGTTTGTTAGAAATAACTCTTTAGAGTGTGAGAAACTAAATATTTTAGTGATAGTTCTCTCTGTTCTTGACAGCTATGTATAAGATTATGTATCATCCTCTAATTTCATAGCACAGTTCATCATTTTCGAGAACCTTGTGCCTTTTACTTGTACTGAAACAGTTAAAATAATTTTTTCCACTGCCTGTTTACAGACTGGGGTTAATTAGTAACATTTGAACTTCTCCTTCCGTGAGTCAATGTTTTCATAATACAGCCTATATTACCTCTGTTATTATTTTTGTTATGTCATTTGCAGGGATTTGGATATGATATTTTTATTTCCTCAGTACATTAGTTGCAGTTGTTAAGCCACATAATATGCATGGAAAACACGAGATTGACAGATTTATTTTACAGCAGTTAAGCGGGTGAATACACTTCGAGTGGGAGACTGGAAGTGATTATTATAGCAGAATTTTATTTGATAACCTAAATAGTGTGGAAAGGAAGACTATGATATTTAAGGTGGCACATTCCGGGGGCTTGAATGATGAGTGAATGGAAGTGTGGCCCATTGGATTGGACAAATTTGGGTTGTCTAGACATTGCAATTCCTCCTCACCCTGCCCTGGGGTGGGAAAGGAGGTCTGGATGATGATGATGATGATGAAGGTGGCACATCAGATGAAGAGGGAGAATAGAGATATCATAGGTGAAGTGTGTGAAGAATGATGAGGGAAAGGTAGTGGTGAACAATGGGGATATTTAAGACGCCTGGAGAGAGCACTACAACCGATTGTTGAATGAGGAGTGTGGGACAGGGAAAGTTTGGAGTCAGCAGATCTAGTTTCTGGCCCTTGGCTTTTGATTGACGGTGCTACTGTGAGCAGGGCAATCAGCAGGACTTAGGTGGGGAAGGCAACAGGTGTATCTGGGTTGACTGCTGAAATTTTGAAAGCCTCAGGCAAGTTAAGAGTGAGGTTAGTCACTGATTTGATAAATAAAATTAAATATGAGTGTGTTATCCTAGATGATCGACTGAAAAGTGTAACTGTAAATGTGTGCAAGAGGAAGGGTGATGCCCTGGTAAGAGGAAATTATAGAGGCATAAAGCTTTTGGACCAGAAAATAAAGGTAATGGAGAGAGTTCTGGAAGGTATAATTTAAGAAGGAGTGAATATTGATGAGATGCAGTTTGAGTTTATGCCAGGCAAAGGGACCACTGATGCTATATTCATTGTTCGACAGCTTCAGGAAAAAATGTATAGGAAAGAAAGGGAACTGTACTTTGTTTTTGTAGATTTGGAGAAGACATAAGACAGAGTCCCAAGAGAGGTGATGGAGTGGGTAATGAGAAGGCTTGGGATCGAGAAGTGGCTGGTTAGGTTGGTTATGCCCATGTATGTGGGTGCTCGCACCCAGGTAAGGGTGAATGGAGATATGAGTGAGGAGTTTTCCATGAATGTTGGTGTGAATCAGGGGGCAGTCTTGAGCCCTTTGTTGTTTATTATGGTACTTGTAGTCCCCTCACGTGGCTTCAGAAATGAACCTGCGTGGGAGATGTTGTATGCTGATGATTGGTGTTGAGTGCAGAGAATTAGAGTGAGGTGGAAGAAAGATTTCTGAAGTGGAGAGATGGTATAGGGCACATGGACATACGAGTAAATGCAGATAAAAAGAAAAGCCATGATAACCAGGGTTGGGGGCAGTGCTGTCAAAGAAGAGGGGGAGTGGCCATGTGCAATCTGCCACAAGGGTGTGGGAAGTAATTCCATCTTGTGCAGTGTTTGTGATAAGTGGATGCACATGAGATGCAGTAGTATTAGAGGTAGACTGCAAGATAATGCTGATTTCATGTGTGTTGTGTGTCAGCGAGAGCAGGTGGAGATTGTCAGGCGTGAAAGGATTGAACTTGGTGGTGAGTCTCTTAAGTGTGTGGAAGAGTTTTTTTTTATTTGGGAGACATGTTATGTGCCGGAGGTGGGGCTGGAGCTTGCACTGTGGCAAGAGTGAGGAGTAATTGGAAGAAGTTCAGGGAGCTGTTGCCTCTCCTGACATTGAGAGGGCATTCCCCCGTACTAAGGATCTTTCTATGCAGCGTGTTTTAGGAGTGTAATGCTGTATGGTAGTGAGACCTGGGCAGTAAAGGAAGAGGATATTCGCGGGCTCAAACAGAAAGAAATGGCAGTTATTAGGTGGATGTGCAGTGCGTCCCTGAGTGCGAGGCCTGGGGGGGCTGGGTTTACGATGGAAGAGTTGAGAGGTAGGGTGAGACTGGAGTGTATTGGTGTTGTGATGAGGATAGGTAGACTGAGATGGCTGGGCATGTGGAGAGGATGGGGATGATAATCGGGTGCTGAAAGTGAGAAGTATTAAGGTTGGAGGTAGCGTAGAAAGAGGTAGACCGAAAAAGACCTAAGACGAGGTCATTGGGTGTGACCTCAGGGATAAGGAACTAAATAGGGAAGCTGCCAGAGATTGAGCAGCATGGAGAGCCACCATTAGGTGACCAAGGCCAATGCATGCAAGCATTTTGGAGCCCTCAAAAACAAAATGAAATGAACGAATTTAGTTGAGGATATTAAGGACGATGAGAATGGAATAAAGGGTTGATTTTGAGTCTGGATAAGGTTGTATGGAAAGACAGTACTTACAGGCCAATAGGATAAAGAATTGATGTTTTCAGGATAAGTTTGTATGAAGAGACAGTAATTAAAATCCAGATAATGAGGTTTAATGTTGATTCACAATAAGGTTGTATGGAGAGATGGTACTTAAAATCCCATGTTAGCCATAAAATCCCATGTTAGCCATTAAGGGTAATTGACTGGTTGGTGATTGAAATTTCCTTAGAATATCAGTTTCCTTGGGTAAAAAGTGAGCTAAATTTTACTGTGATATATTGATTTTTTCAGTCTAATTTTGAATTATGGTGATGGGCCTTCTAAGTTTGCAAAATAGGGAATACTGTAGTATGAACCTGTGTCTAACTGTCAGGAGTCATCTAGATGTGGCCTGCACTACTCACCATCGTAAAAGTGTAAGAAGTACAGGTCGTCCCCCTTATAACGATAAGATATGTTTGGAAAAGCCCATCGTTGAGTTGGGGTATCGTTAAACAGGGACGTTATAACTCAGAATGTATAGGGATGTGTTTGGGATTCCCCCCCCAACCAAGTCCAAACCCCACCCAGATGAGTCCAAAAACAAGTTTCTAGCTCACCTATATCCCCAAATATCTTTAAAACAAACTAAACTAACCCTAAAAGCAGTTCATAACATCTAAACCCAAAAATAAAATCTGAAAATTGTCAAAAATAAGTCTGGGAAAAAATCAATCTTAGTAAACTGTATCCAAAAATGACAGTGTTCACCCCACCTATGACTAAAACATATTAATCAAAGTCTAAAAACAGTTTATAAATTAACCTAAACACAAAATGTAAGTCTAATATATCATCAAAATTGTTTGAAAGAACAAAACTCATGGGATAGCCGGGGACTGGCCATCAACAGGCTGGGAAGGGTGTTAATTTTTTCACATCGTTAAGGTGGGGTATCGTACAGCGATTGATCACATAGTTGGTAGACCTGTACTACATAGATGCTTCATCTCGGCAAAGATGGTGAAGAATCATTGTTGATGTATTACACTAATGTATAAAAATACTAACTGAGAAATACCAGGGGAGTGGTGATGGACAAGATATTGGTAGTGGGGAAAATGGAGGTACGAGTATGAGTTGATGAATATGTATGACCTGCCTCCATCCAAGCTCTGCAGAGGTGTCCATCAAATAACTGGAAAATGATCAAGCACAGTAAAAGTCCTCCAGTCCGACCACCAATACTATACTCCAAATTTTTCAAGGCAAAATTTTTCAAATATTTCTGGGCTTTATCTAAGGATTTATCTGGCTTGAACATGCCCTTGGACTTGGATGTATCTGCCTGCAACTATTCATCTACACTTCTATACATTTCCAGTGACTAAAATAATAACCCATATAATTTTAAATGTTTATTTAATGATATGTACATATTTCTAATGTTTTGAAAGGTCCTTCCCAATAGTCCAAAAAAAAAAAAAAAATGCTAGTCCAGAAGTCCTTTGGTTCCTTGCAATTTAGGTTATAGGACTTTTACTGTG
>JAGKTI010003678.1:26494-38686 GCA_018397915.1 Birgus latro
CAAATTAATCACCAAGAGGAGAAAATAGAGCAAGATCCTATCTTTGGCTCAGTTGTAACGTGTGCGCATTTGGAGCGCAGGGGCCTGAGATTGAATCCCTGCCAGACTAGTGATTAATTTGTTAAGTTTCATATTGGATATTACATTGGTTGGCAGTGGTGTGGGATGTGAGGTGAGGCTTGGTTGGCAACTTGATGTTGTTCCATGGTTAGCTGGCAGCATCCTTTACCTTACATCCCAGGGAGGAGCTGGTCAGTGTGGTCCGCAACGTCCCCAGTGGTGGCCTCCAATGCTACACTACCATGTGTATTCGAAACTCACCAAATTAATCACCAAGGGGAGAAAAGAGGGGTGTAATGGGGTCTGTAAATGCCCTTGTTGCAGGTAGGAAAAGGGGGAATCCTCTGTTTGTCTCATTGGTAATGTGGGCGCGTTTGGAGCGTGGGGGTCTGAGTTTGAATTCCAGCCAGGACAGAGTGATTAATTTGGTAAGTTTCATTTCAGTTATTACAATATCCCCAGGCTTCTACTGCAGACATGCCCCACTCCTCCTGCTTTCCCTCCAAACTTATGCCATACATTTGTCATGTGATTCTTTCCTCTTTCTCCCACTCTTATGCCCATATTATCTCAAAACACTGGTTGGCACAATACAGTACTATATCATACTGCTGTATTATTAAGAACATCGCTGCTCCTCTATACTAAGCAAAACTTGGGTGGACTTACAAAACATCCAGATTTCTTACTGGATTTCTTAACTTAATGGGCCAACCTGCTAAGGAGGTTATTAGACTCACGTAACAACAAAGTGTAGTAGGGAAGGTATATGGAAGAATTATTACAGAGAAAGTAAGAAAGATATCAGAAGTCCTAGTGAGTGATGAATAGGGTGGCTTTAGGAGTGGCATAGGATGTGTGGATCAAATATTTGCAGTGAGACAGATAGTGAAGAAGGCTTATGAGAAGGACTATAAGGTGTTTATGGAGTTTATGGATCTGGAAAAAGCATACGACAAATAGAAGGATTGTGGAAGGTTTTGCACATGTACGGTGTAGATGGTAAGCTGCTAGATGCCATCAAGAGTTTTTGTGATGTTAGTGAGGCATGTGTAAGGGTAAATGGGTATCTAAGTGAATGGTTCACAATCAGTGTGGGCATGCAACATTGCTGTGTGATGTCCCCATGGTTTTTCAACATATGCTGTATATGGATGGGGCGATGAGAGAAGTAAAAACACGAGTACTGGAGAGAGGGATGGCGATGGTAATGAATGAGGATGGATGGAATATCTCAAATTTATTGTATGCTGATAATGCAGTGCTACTTGCAAATACGGACAAGAACTTGGTAGAATAGTGCAGAGATTTGCTGATATCTGTGAGTGTCATGCCTTGGGAGTAAAAATAGGAAAGAGTAAAGTGTTGGTAATCGAGAGAGAAGGTGACTCCCAGTGTGATGTTTCAGTGAATGGAGAGAGACTAGACGTGGTGAAAGAGCTCAAATACCTGGGTACGGTGGTAGAAGAGAGGGGAAAATGTGCAAAAGCAGTGGAAAGTAGTGTGACACAAGGAAGGAAAGTAGTGAGTGCTATAAAGGCCTTGATAAGAAACAGGCTTGAGTGTTGCAGTTGCACGGGGCTTACATGAAGGAGTGTTAGTGCCAACTTTAACATATGGATGTGAGACTGGTGTGGCATGAAAATGGAAAGTCAAGAGTGACAGCAGTGAAGATGGAACTACTGACGAATGTGTATGGAGTACAGAGAGTGGATAGGATACAAAATACTGTAATGTGATTCGTGAAAGATGCGGAGTGAGGAAGTCTGTGGACACCAGAATCGAAAAGAGTGTACCGAGATGGTATGGTCATGTGGAGAGAGTAGATAATGACAGAGTGGTGAAATAGGTATATCTGAGCAAATTTGAAGGAGGGAGGAGGTTAGGTATGAGACAGCCCTAGCATGTATTCAATATGGACGGTGGGTGTTAAGCGCCGAAGTGGTGACATGTAGATTGTAGGAGGACGACTGGGCCTTGATAGCAGGCTGTGAAGCCTATGCCCAGAGTCGGACACATAAAAAAAAAAAAAAAAAAAAAAAAAAAAAAAGGTAGGACAAGGAGAAGGTGGAGGGATATGGTGGAAGTGTATGTGAGGAAGAGAGGTGTGGAAGTTGGTGACGCTAGGGAACTGACAAGAGATCGAGCTGGGTGGATGAATGTTGTGAGAAGAAGTGCATGATCAGGGATTTGACACCCCTTTTTAACGTAACAATGTCCGGATTGACTCTAATGGATACGTTTATGTGAAGCTACAGAATGTGGTGAACGTTTTTGGCGTATTAGATAGAGCCAGGATTCCGGAGGTTTGAATGATGAGCGAATGGAAACGTGGCCCATTGGACTGGGTAAACTTAGACTGTCTGGATGTTGCTACTCCTCACCCTGCTCTAGGGTGGGAAAGGAGGTCCGGATGATGATGATGATGAATGAACAACAGACATGTCAGCTTTGGTCAGAAATACCTTTCGTAGTTATGAGTGATAAAGAAGTAAGTCTGGGAGTGAAAGATAAAAATGATAGATTGCTAGTGGAGAAGGGAGAAAAAGTGAGCAGATGGAGAGAACACCTTGAAGAATTGTTGAACACAGAGAATTAAAGTAGTTCAAGTATAAGTGGCTGGGGGATGGCTGGAAGAAGGAGGGAAATGAGAAGAAAGGAAGAAATCAGTAGGATGGTAGTTTTCATTTTTGAAGGCTCCAATATGCTTGCATGCGTCGGCCTTGGTCACCTAATGGCGGCTCTCCTTGCTGCTCGATCTCTGGCAGCTTTCTTGTTTAGTCCCTTGACCCTGAGGTCACACTCTCCTTGCTGCTCGATCTCTGGCAGCTTTCCTGTTTAGTCCCTTGACCCTGAGGTCACACTCACTGACTTCGTCCCAGGGTTTTATCGGTTTTCCTTTCACTACCCTATCCCCAACGTTAACACTTCTCACTTTCTTTAACCCAGTTATCATCCTCCATCCTCTCCACATGCCCAAACCATCTCAGTCTACCTCAACTCATCACAACCCCAATACACTCCAGTTCCATCCTACCTCTCAACTTTTCCATCATAAACCTAGTCCCCCAAGGCCTTACACTCAAGGATGCACGGCACATTCACCTAATCATTGCCATTTCTGTACGTTTGAACCTGCGAATATCCTCTTCCTTTACTGCCCAGGTCTCACTACCATACAGCATTACACTCCTAACACATGCTGCATACAAGGATCCCTTAGCACGGAGGGATAGCTCTCTTAATGTCAGCAGAGGCAACAGCTCCCTGAACTTCTTCCAACCATTCCTCCCTCTAGCCACAGAGCTAGCTCCTGCCCCACCTCCAGCACATATTTCCCAAGTAACAATACTTTTCCACACACTTAAGAGACTCACCACCAAGTTCAATTCTTTCATGCCTGGCAATCTCCACCTGCTCTGGCTGACACACCACATACATGAAATCAGCATTATCTCGCAGTATACCTTTAATACCACTACATCTTTTATGCATCCACTTATCTCAAACACGGCACAAGACGGAATTACTGCCCACGTGTTTGCGACAATTCGCAGATGGCCACTCTCTTCCTTGACTACCCGCCCTAGCCTGAGATACCATCACTTTTGTTTTATCTGCATTACTCTCAAGCCCTTGTGCCCCATACCATCTCCACTTCCTAAATCTTTCCCCTGCCTCTCTTTTATTCTCTGGAACTAACACCAAATCATCAGCATACAACATCTCTCACGGGAGTCCATTTCTGAAGTCGCGTGAGAGGGCTTCAAGTACCACAATAAACAACAAGGGGGTCAAGACTGACCCCTAATACATGCCAACATTCATGGAAAACTCATCACTCAGATCTCCATTCACTCTTACCTGGGTGTGAGCATCCACATACATGGCCATAATGACCCTAACCAGTCACTCCTCAATCCCAAGCTTTCTCATTGCCCACTTTACCACCTCTCTAGGGACTTCATCAAAGACCTTCTCAAAAAAAAATCATAATAAAAAAAAAAAAAGGTAATGGAAGTAATGAAGAAAGCCCAAATGGGAAAAGCCCCAGGAAATGATGGAGTGTATGGTGAAATGCTAAAGCATGGGGGAAAGACAGTAGCAGAATAGATATGGAAGATGTGCAGATTGGCCTGGGAGGAATGTACAGTGCTTCCTCCAATTTTGCGAGAATATGGTTGACAAAAAACCTCGCAAAATCGAAATTCGCAAAGTTGAAACAATTAAATATATGCAGTAAAGGTAAATTGGTCGACATCACCCCAAGGTAAACACTTTTTCCCACTCTTTCTCTCGACTCTACCTCTTAATTTTATGATGATAAATGAAACAAACATGGACTGATGTATTGTACAGTAATATTATTATGAAAACATCATAGGTAAGAAACAAAAAAGAAAAAAATGCATATTTACACTGATGTGAAGACTGGCGTGGTGTTCGGGACTGGTGGCGGGGCAAGGCTTGGGTGCGACTACTGTGGTGTAAACAAACGTGGCGGGGCGGCTGAACACCGAACTAGGAGGCACAGTACGCCCAGCGAACCACGACGTCACTACTCCGCGTGGCAAAGTAGTGCGGGAAGACGATTTTCCCACCACTCGACCTCGCAAAGTGTGTGATCGCTCGCAAAGTTTATAAATGTTAAAAAATAAATGACTTGGAACTACCTCGCAAAATTGGTGATTCGCAAAGTTAAAGTTCGCAAAGTTGAAGGATGTACTGTAGTCCCAGAGGATTGGAAGTCAGGTATAATTATTGTCTTGTACAAAGGAAAAAGGGGAAAAAGAAGTGCATGGTAATCACAGGGACATTTGTTTTCAGTGTAATGGGAAAAGTATGGTAGGATACTTACTGACAGAGTTAGGGAAATAACAGAGGAAATATTTGGAGAAGAACAGAGAGGTTTTAGGAAGGGAAGAGGTTGTGTAGAATAGATATTCATTCTTAAGTCTTTAGTGGAAAAGCTTCTAGAGAAGGGAAGGAAGTTGTATGTGGCCTTCATGGATTTGGAGAAAGCATATGACAGGGTGGAAAGACAAGGAATGTGGAAAGTATTAAGAATATATGAAGTACAGTAAATGGGAATTGTTGAATGCCGTGTAGAGTATGTATGAGGGGGCTACAGCTGCAGTGCATGTGGATAGTGAACTGAGTGAATTTTCCTGTTTGAATGTTGGACTGAAACAAGGATGTGTCATATCCCCATAGTTGTTTAATCTCTATTATGCCTGGGGTTATAAAAGCGGTACAAGGTAGGGCAGTGGATGTTGGGGTGGCCTTAATGAGAGAGGATAGTGTTTGGAAACTCCCCATACTGTTATGTGCAGAGTATACTGTATTGTTAAGTGAAGACAAAGGGGAACTGCAAGGCTTGGTGAATGAGTCTGGGAGAGTGTGTAAGAAACTGAATCTAAAGGTGAATGTAAGGGTGAGTAATGTTATGGTCTTCAAGAGAAATGACACCACTGAATGTACAGTGAGGCTGGATGAGGAGGAAATGGAAAATGTGAGTGCACTGAAGTACTTGGGTAGTGTGATGAGTAAGGATGGAAGTTTAGAGGGCGAAGTGCTTGAAAGGGTACAACAGGGAAGAAAAGTTGCTGGCTCTTGAAAGCAATGATAAGGAACAGGGAAGTGAGCATGGAAGTAAGAAAGTCGCTGCATGACAGTATTGTGATACCAACTCTAACGTATGGAAGTGAAGCTTGGACCTTGTTGGAAGGACACACGTCAAGAACGAGAGCAAAGGAAATGAGTTATTTGAGAGGAGCATGTGGAGTTACGTGGAGAGATAGACTGACAAATAAGGAAGTGAAACAGCATTGTGGTGTAGACGTGGATGTGGTAGCATTAGGATACACTGAGGAGGTTTGGCCATGTGGAGAGGATGGAAAGCGAGAGACTGACGAGAAGAGTGTATGCGAGTGACGTGGAGGAGGGAGAGGGAGGGTGAGGCCGAGGATGAGATGGAGGGCTGGAGCGGAGAGGTATATGAGAGAGGGGTGTGTGAACTGGAAGCAGGGCAGTGAAATGACCTTGGACAGGGTAACATGGAGGTGATTTGTCTGTGGCCACCCCGTATGGGATTAAGGTGTCTGGCAACAGATACACAGACAGTTGTGAGTTGTGTTGGCTGGAGTTAATGTACAGCCACGTTCACATAGAGGATACTCATACATCCATGTTATCTGCTGTAACGTCCTTGGCCAGTGCAATGTGGAACTATTTCACTTACTACAGATCCACTGGTAAGTGTAACAGTCCCATATCCTACAAGCACTGGACACCAGTTGATATGAGCAAGTATGTATCCCTGTTCAGGAACACAGCTGACCCTTTAAGGGATGTTGGGGATTAATCTGCAGATGGACAGTTTATTTAGAGCTGGCTTGGAAATGCAGATGTTGAAACTTTACTTACACAGTCAATCTATCTATCTATTGCCAGACGCCTTAATCTCGTAAGGGGTGGCCACAGACAAATCGCCTCCATGTCACCCTGTCCCTGCCATTTCACTGCCCTTCTCCCAGCTCACACCCCTCTCTCTCATATACCTCTCCACTCCATCCCTCCATCTCATCCTTGGCGTCCTCCTCCCTCTCCCCCCCTCCTCCGCACTCACATGCACTGTCTTCATCAGTCTCTCACTCTCCATCCTCTCCTCATGGCCAAACAGTAGGGTAATCACACAGTACAGTAAGGTAATCACTGAGATGGAGCTTAAGTGTTTACTAATACTGTACTGCATTACATTTGAAACTTTATGTTGTAGAGAAAAAGGCCATCCAACTATGGAGAGCATTCCAAAGAAGGATGATCCTGAATGAAAAGGCTCTCTGTCTGATGTCCGTATTGCTCTGCTTGACAGATCCTGTATATTGTATGGGTAACCAAGTAGAATAATGGACATTAAACTAGAACAGGGCATCAGGTTTACTGCTTAATAATTATTTTTCTACATATGTATATGAAGGGTGGTAGATGATGACAACCATCGCCCATTCTCTTGATATAGTGCTGCCTACGGTACTTCTTCCTTCATCTTTATAATTCTTTTTCTGTGTCTGCTCTCCTCTCTTTCTGTTAGTCCCATATTTCTGTCACTTTATATTACCCTTCTTTCCTCTTCATGTGGCTTTACATTGAGTGACAAGCCTAATGGTTGCTTATACGCCAGGAAATCATTTATAATGATGGGTGGTAACCATATAACCAACCAATATGTGTTCCCTACATGTCACCAAGTGGGTTAATGGAGGGTTAGAGCCCATCCCTGTAAAGGAACTAACTCAAAGACAAACAGCCACCCCTTGCAGGACTATGGTGACTGGCTATAGATAGATAGCTAGACAGTACCATTACAGAAAAAGCTAAGGCCATTCAAATTTTTGGTGGTATATTAATCCTTCCAATCTCCATATCTGGTTAGTCCATTGCCTCAGGACCTTCTAATTTTTGTAAGTCTCCAATATAACCTGTACTTCTGACAAGGAAGACATACTCAAAGATGAGTTATAAAAAAAATCCTTTTGAGTGAAGGAAATTGTTAAATCCTCCAGCTGAGAGGACTACACCCTGTAAAGCCCATAGTTGACCCATGAGGAAAAGATCTTAGGGGTTGTCCTCCCAGTTTTTATCCTTCCACAACACTCCTGCTGCCAGACTCCTCTGTGGGTAAAGTGCTGTGTGTGTGAAGGTGGGAAAGCACACTGACATTTCACATTAAAAAGAAAACACAGTAAAACTGTGCAGCCCCACTCATCAGTAGGACACTTTGAAACCTATGATCACAGCAAGCACAATAAAACTACAGTTAGTGGTAAAAAGACTTATATAAAAATACAATAGTCAGCCCTAAAACAGGTTTTCTGTAGCCCTCGGCACTGCTATGCAACAGTCCTCCTTATCTTCATCCTCTGCCTGGAGAAAGGGTGCACCTTGTCTCAGTCCTCGTGGACATTGTGAAGTGTGGAGAAAAGGAATGACGATTTACCATTTGGGATTTGTAACGTTAGCTGAAGCAGTTAATGAAGAAATTGAAGTCCAGTAGTTAGCTCCAGTCATACCTTCCTGACTTGGACTGTAAATGGTCACCTGAAGGTAGGCCATCATGTACCCCACCGGAGAGGTGGCAGTGTTCTATAACTTATTATGCTGACTAAGCAAATCCCATGGTTAATGAAAATCTGTGACTTTCCATTCTCTGTATAACTGCATTTGCTGAAAGTGTGGCAAGACCCACCATCTTCTTTTGCTGTATCAGTACTCTCTATATCTTTTACAACAATAAACATTTAAAATTCAGAATTCTACCTTAATACCCTGAATTTGAATTGAAGTTCTAGAAAGAACTAAACATTAAATGTATTGTTACACATATAAATAGTTGCTTTTCTTCAGTCTTACATTTCTCAGCAACATTCACTATTGTTACTCAATACTACACATATTTTGCTTGTATATTTATGTCATAGCCTCACAGCCTATGTCTTCCACATCTTAGCCATAGACGCTAACAAAATTCCACTCAAGCCAATGTAAAAGAAAACTGTTATGCGACTACTCGTTCCTTACACACGGTGCCTAGAGTGGGGTCTTTTCTAGATCGGGTTGGGTATACTTAGGGCAACGTAAAGGAACAGGGCATAAAAACACCAGGCAACAAACCTTACACATATATTACTTCAGTTAGACACAAGACACAATATGATACAGTGGCACACAATTACACAAGAAATAGTATAATCTTAGGGACAGGGCCAAGGGACTCTGGGCCAGATGACGTAGTCATGGGCGGCTGCTGAAGTAGGCCTGGCATCTGGAGGTCCTGGAAGAGGGTGGCCTTTGTCAGGAGGCCGGCCGAGGCTGGGTCGCCAAGGGAGGGCCTTCATCAGGAGGCCGATTTTTGCTGATGTCGTCTGGGGCCTTCGTCAGGAGGCCGGACTGTTGTTGGGTCGTCTGGGAGAGTTCAGTGTGGCGGCGTGGCAGAGAACACCCGGTATTGGGGCCCCGAGGATCAGGCCTAAGGGTTAGGCCCGAACAGGGAGAGTAGGCACACCTGTCGGTGTCCGCTCTGCTGTGCTGGTCGTCGGCGGATGGGGTAGGGTAGGTCAAGCCCCGGGGTCCTGGGGATGTCCCAGCTGATCCGAGGGCCTCAGTCTCTAGTCGGCTGGGCCTCCATCAGGGATGATCTGCGGCGTCCTGCTGGTGTCGAGTCCATCAGGGCTGGGAACTGCCGTGGAGCCAGTTGTAGGGCACAAACCCCAGGCATCAGGAGGCCTCTCCAGATCTCCTTCAGCTGCTGCTCCTCCGGGAAGGTGTTGCTGGACAGGGAAGGGACGAGAAAACCCACTTCGTCACAGGTGGAGGTGGACAAGCCAGGGAAATCCTCAGGAGGGGAAGGCACTGGGGTAGGGAGCGAGGGGCGGCACATAGCTGTTTCCTCCTCAGCGCAGCTGGTGGCCGTTGCCAAGTCCCCTAGGACACGGAGCTTGGAGTGGCTGGTGGCCGTCGCCGAGTCCCCTAGGACACGGAGCTTGGAACGGCTGGTGGCCGTCTCCTCCCTCGTGTGGCTAGTGGCTGTCACCGAGGGTCCGTGCCCCTGGCTGGAGATGGGCGGAGAGCAGCTGGTGGCCGTCACACACCCACGGGTGCGGCTAGTGGCTGTCACCCAAGAGCCATGTCCTGCAAGGACTACACCCCGGGTGCAGCTGGTGGCCATCATGGAGGTTCAGGTGCGGCTAGTGGCCATCACCGAGGTCCTACTTCCTGTAGGGACCGCAGGGATGATGTGGCTGGTGGCCATCACCTCCCCGCAGGTGCGGCTAGTGGCCGTCACCCAAGTCGGGTCCCTTCTGCTGGAGCCAGACAAGGCGCAGCTAGTGGCCATCACCTGCCTGGTGGTGCGGCTAGTGGCCATCACCGGAGCCCTCTTCCCTGGAAGGTATTTATTCTGGGAGCGGTTGGTGGCCATCTCTCCCCTTGTGCGGCTAGTGGCCATCACTCGGTATGACTGAGGGAGGGAAGCAGCAAGTGAGTGGCTGGTGGCCGTCTCGGGGATGCTGTCTGAGGCTAAGGAGTTAGCCACACCCTGAACCTGGCAAGGGTTGGTCTGGCTGAGGTGTAATGTGCCATGACTGCTACCTCGCAGGTGAGGCACCTGAGGATGAGAAGGGCGTAGGGGAAAGCTAGAGGTAGGCCCGTCTTGCACTAAGCCCGTGCTCACAGTTGTAGCCCCTTGGTTGTCTCCTCCTAAGGTGGGGGTCATATTCGGGTTGAGAGTCTTGGCGGCGTGCATTTAAAAAACACAAGTGTGCAGGTGGCGGTGACCATCATCCACTCACTTGATGTAGTGCTGCCTACTTTTTCCTTAGCCTTTATCATTCTTTTCCCCTCCTCTCTTCCTATTTCTCCCATCTTTCCTGTCACTTCTTACTGCTTTTCTTTCCTTTACAGGTGGCTTTACATTGAGTGACAAGCCAAATGGTTTCCTGTAAGCCAGGAAACCATTTACAACGCTGGGTGGTAACCATATAACCAAACCATACGTGCTCCCTACGTGTCAGCAAGTGGGTTGGTGGAGGGTTAGTGCCCCTCCCTGTAAAACAAATAACTCAAAGTCAAATGGCCACCCCTTATGGGATTATGGCATCTGGCAATAGATAGATAGATAGAAGTGTGTAGCATTGTACACTTGTTTAAAATAAATAAATACCGTAAATAAAAGTAGTAAAGTTGAGAGAGAGAGGGAGAGAGTCACGCGTTAGTGGTTGTGTTCTGACCATCTCTCACCGACCTCATACGACTCACTGATACGGCAGTGCGATGTCATCATCATCATTTTTCTTGGCTGTGGCAAATGCTGTCATGCTGTACTTCTATACTGATCTGATAGTTCTTCTCAGTCCTGTATGTAATATATCTTATAAATTCCTTTACATTTTTTAGCACATTAAATTGCCTGGAACCCCAACCCAACAGGCAGAGAGATCTACCGCAGTCCCAGCTCCAAAGGCGAAAGTAGAAAATATGTGTGCCCTGAGAAGCCACCACCAGATAGCTGGAGTGCGAGTGTCTGCCCAAGAAGGTCACAGGGAGCCAGCACACCCTGCTGCCTGAAGTCCCTCTAGCCCAGAGCCGCCACATCGTCCCCATCACAAACTGAGTCGCCAGTACCAGCAGCGATGAGGGCTCGCGAACTTTGTGCTTGCTAGGGGCAGCACAACCGAGTTTACTAGAAGCGGCTTGGCAATGCAGGAGTTCCGGTTTCCAGTGTGCTTGCCAGACGCGGAAAAACCGAGCTTGCCAGAGGCGGCTTGGCAACGCAGAAGGAGTTCCAGACCACATACTCCCCAGAGTTCGGCAGGCTTCCCCAGTGTGACCCTGAAGCTGGAGCAAGTTCCCCCCCCACACACACACACACATCTTCTCTCACACGTAGAGAGAGCCCTCCTACTCTTGGAAAAGGAATCCCGGGCTTAATGGATACACAAACTTGTCCTGACTATCTCGTGTCCCTTCTAACTTCACTGCCTGACCCACTCTGGGTACAGATCACACTACTCTATCCCCGGGCTGAGGGGGAGAGAGAACCTGACGTCGGGTCTCCACCTCTCCGGAGCCTAGGTTGTAGTCTATCTCCCTCTTGGTCCTACTTCAATAAATTCACTACACCACAACACCCCCGACAGACATGGAGACCCATCCTTTTTCTGAGAGGTCCTTGTGATGGGATTAAAGGGATTAAAGAATCCCCCGAGCTAGACCTTACAATGAGATCATATAGCCCCGCTAGGTAACAGGAGGGCGCTACCCCTCCCGGCACGGCAGTCCAGGGCGCAGCTCGAACTCGCGACCCCCCGGTCCCGAGCTCGATGCTCTACCTCTGAGCCACCGTGTCCCAGTCCTTGTGACAGGTGTCTGTTATATGTGGGACGTCCCCTCCAGAACTCCCCTCCCAATTCCCCTTTACCCAAATTGACCAATTCTTGTAAATAAATCTCACGATATTGGATGTCAAGTTGTATATAGAGGCTGGTGCAATAATACAGTAGGCGCGGAAAGTATTGACGCTATCTTAAAAAAAGAAAACATTCTTGTGGTTAGCAAGGAGAAACAAATAAATTA
>JAGKTI010003679.1:0-55604 GCA_018397915.1 Birgus latro
CATACCTTATCGCCCCCTCGTCTGCAAGCGCGTCCTCCCCCTCTCAAGTCTACCTCGTAACTGAGAGGACCGTTGCCGGATTCAGGGATTCAAATGATTCGAAGAGGGTGAATTTGGCTGTGAAGATTTCGAATGGCTCCATACGTAGGCCCGTCGTTTTACTGATCCTTTGGTTGAAGTTAGGTTCTGTAAGCTAACGAAAAAAATAAAAAGTCGTTGGAGTTTAAGCTGCGATGTAATACGAAATTCTGTATTTTAGGCCAGAAAATTAATCTTGATAGTCTTTATAACATTTTTGGCCGTCTAGGCTTCTCCTGAACATGGCACAATTGTCTAATCAAGTAAAGTAGGTATTTCGGAGTTAAAGATTCGAATATGGAGGGTGAATCAGCTGTGGGGCTTTTCGAATGGCGAAGAGAGAGAGAGAGAGAGAGAGAGAGAGTAGAATCCTCCCCATGGCCGTCACTCACCAATAATCATAGTTTTGCGTGAAAAATTATCATGACCTTTATTTCTTTAATTTATCAGGCTGGACAAGGAAAGTGAATTGCAGAAACTTCCCATGTGTCTAGCTCTTCCTCCTAACGGAAATATGAGTAACTGGGAGGACACACACATACATGGAAACTATCATAATCATACCAATTTCCGAAGCTTCCCATGTATCTCGTTCTCTCTCTAACCGAAAATGTAAGATTTAAGAGATGGAATTTATGTAGCCTAAATCTGTATCATAACAATGTTAAAGTGTTTCCGCTACAAACGTACACAACATTCATTATCATACAACAAAAATCTAATGAATAAATAAGAAGCTGAATCATACCCTGCTTGATTACCTTCTTCTACTAACCCCGTCAATACGGTGGCGTCTTTAGTTCTTTCTCCCTCCAGACGATTTTATTAATCCTCTGGCAGAAATTTTAGCGATGGGATTGATGAAAGCCATATGTGACCTATCTAGTTCGGGAAAAATATGGGCCGTCAAAATGTCTGGGAGCAACAAGAATAAACTGAAAATGAACACGTCACTGTAGTGAGATTGCAATAATGACCTGGGGACCTTTCAAGCACTTACTCCTCTAAACTTCCATCCTTACTCATCACACTACCCAATTGCACTCTCATTCTCCATTTCCTCACCATCCAGTGTCTCTGTGTGTACTGCATCTTAATTTCTTTCACTCAAAAACCACAACTTCACTCTTATCTACGATCACTCTTAGATTTAGTTTACTACATACACTCCCAAGCTCATTCGCCTTGCGAAAAAACTTAATGTATATAAAACTTAATGTAAACGGATTTGCTGCTGATAAATTCGACGCGGTAATTTTTACTAACTCAATATTACGGCAGTTTTAGGAAGCTTTAATTGTAAGTTTAATTTTTATTTGTGTAATCAATTTGTCCGAATAACTCTTGACATAAGTTTCCCTTAATCTGAAAACGTTTGCTTTAGTTTTTCTTACTTGGAGACACATTTACCTTAACTTGGCTCGGGATTCTGCTTCTGCAACAAACTTAGTTATATTGCAAATACTGAAACGGCTGTGTATCTTTTTACATAACACCTTCATAAGAGCACCATCCAGTCTTTGCATCTGCATTTAAAGATAAAGTTTTGAAGTTAAGTACAGTATAGTCCACTTCATTACAGACTGTTGGGTGACGTTGGATTTTATGCAAGAATCCCTGATCCTGTATGCCTAGAGCTCTACGTGGAACGGACTGGATGGTGGCACTGCAGACGCAGAAGGCCAGCAGGCATTTTTTTTCTTTTCTTTCTGTGAACCAAAGAGGGGATTGTATTAAATATTTTAAATATAAAGTATATGAATAGCTAATTATTTACTTTTAAACGAATGCAGGTAGTGAACTGACAAAACTGTCAATTCCTGGTGACTGAAAACTGTTATATCGCCATATATCCTTTATTGTTGTCGACTTTTTGCCCTGCAGAGCTATATGGTTTTGGTCATAGCTCGGAATTGACCCTTTATTATTGTCAAAGGGCCAGAGTACTGACAATTAACTGAATTAATTTGAAAAACCAAGGCAGTTACATTGTAACGAATACATGTGAATGCTTTGAAATTAGGTCCATTCTGTAAGCACTGCTTCCTTAGCGATTTATTTTGCATATTCCACATCTTGAATCCTATATATATTCGTTCACTATCGTCATAGTTTACATCAATAACATACTAGAGGATACTGAGCTATTTGGTGTAGAATAAATCGCTAGAGAAGAGGGGCTACGAAGATAATCTCCAAATCCATTTAGAAACACCCCTATCCTCCATATAGTGTTGGTGGAGTTTGACGTATGATTTTTTTTTTTTTACTTCGACATTAATTATACCATATTATTAGCTTCCACCCAAAGGAAATTAACAACGGATAGTGAAGTACGAATTCTGTTCTGAGATGCCCAGTAAAAGAAGAAAAAATAGCGTATGTCAAGTTCATCATCATCATTACCCTACAACCTCCCATCCATCATATCTTTACTCTCAGCTTAACCATTCCTTCCTCTTCATTTACGTCTTCCTTTCACCATAACCCCCCCTCTCCCTCCCTCTCTTTCACCTTCACCTCTCCTTCCCTCTCATCTTTACCCATCCCTCTCTCCCTCCTTCCCTCCCTCCTTTCTTTCCATTTACCTTAACCCATCCCTACTCTCTGAGACTTCACTCCTCTTTCATCATTCCTCACTCCCTGTGCCTCACCTCCACCCATCTCTCTCTCTCATCCAAGATCTAGATTGCCCTCACCCATCTCTACCTCTCTCACTCACTGCTCTACGCATCACTTGCCCTCCGCGCACGGTCCTTCCAATCAAGAACCTTGCTTCCAATATTCTCTCATTTAACGTCACACCACGTTTTATTTACAAATTCAGGTCCTTATTTGGGCTCTAGATGCGAACAGAAACCCGGTCTGCTCAAAAGAAGGACAGGGAAAAGCAAAGTGTTCCCGTGTCTTCTCTTCTTTGAAACAGATTTTAACTATGAAAGGAAAATATAGTAAGGCGTAAGCAGTTTTTTTTTTTTTTTCTGAAGAAAATGGACCACTCCCACAATTTCAATACTAAGTTGTCGTTGCATTAAATTCAGTGAGTCTTAGTAACTGCATAAAATTCGATAAGCCTTAATTATAACGTAGGAATGAGTCTTCCTGGTTAACTAACCAAATATACCCTTCAGTCTTATTAAACTTGGCCATTTACTAACCTTTAGGTATCTTTATCAAGTTGAGTACACGCACTATATGCATATTATCTACAGGAAGAATAAGAAGAGAATAGCGGAGAATTTCTCATGCCTGTATTTCTTTCTGTAAAAATAATTATCTACTTACCTGTCTGTGTCTAAAGCCAAACGCCTTAATCTTGGAAGGGGTGATCACAAACGAGTTGCCTCCATTTCACACCATTTCAGACTGCCCTCCATGTCATCCCTCACCCCTCCCTCCAGTAGGCTACTTCTCCAACCCGTCTCTCCATCTTATCCCGGGTCTCACTGTTGTCCAGTCCTCTATCAGACTGCCCTCCAAGTCACCCCCCCCCCCCCAGCCCTTCCTTCTTAGATCTAGACTACCTCTTCATCCAATCTCTCCATCTCACCCTAGGTCTTACCTCCTCCTCATTTATAATTTATGCACGGTGTCCCCTGACGATTTAATTTAGTTTAGAACAGCCTTATCGAATTGGGGGTGTTAGATTATAGCCTTTATTAATCCTTTCACAACCATAGGGTCTCCCAAACCGAATACAGTCATCTGGAGAATTTGTTACAAAAAAGACGTCACTGGGCAGAAAGGGTTAATTCATTGGAAGGTACTTTCGTTTTCTCTTAAAAATAGAACATCTGAAATAATAACTTTTTTTTTTTTTAATGCGTTACACCTTCATTGCTCCATCAGGAGTTAGGGCAGATCCTAGGCTAAGGCCAGTGATTAACAGCTTCAGTGACGTCGATTAGTTAGTTAAAAGATTTCCTTCACCTATAGTGAAGGCCGGGCCATACATTAGCCCGGTCAGTGGGGTGTTGACAGAGCCTGGGGAATGCCCAGCACACACGCCGTCTTCTGCTGGCTTTGTGGTGTGCGTGACGTCGATTGACCAGAGTGGACCAGAGTGGCATTATGAGCAATAAACTGCAACCGTTCCTTGGGCTGAAACCCTTTATGGGCGCCTTAACCCACTAGACTACCAGGAATGAGCTGCTAGACTATTTTAGGTCTAGTAGAACGTGTCGTGATTTACATTGAGTATTACCAACTTAATTTTATGCATTTAGTATCCAAACAATCAAAAGAGATGTAACGGCAAACTGTCCGCCGTTCATAAAAGTGGATGAGAGTTGTAAATATTTAATATACAATAACCACGGCATACACAACTAAGGGTTTGTTTTGTCTTTGGAATTTTAAAGCAAGGTCAAGTGAATGATAAAACCAGTTAAGTTATTATAAATAATATATATCTTAGTACTATGGATAGTGTGCATAAATATGGTCTATCAATGGAAATAATGATATTTGTAGTCCAAAGCTACTGAGGGGTAAAATGAGACCTAAATAACTCTTTTATATAAACCGGATATTATTAACACAGCGTAGACTCTTGTTATGCGTGCCAGGCTAGCTCCTCTTCGTTAATCTCCCCTAAAATATACCACCGGTAAGTATGACACCCGCTTTTCATGATTTAGAATGACACTGAATGTGCCAACCTTAATATTTGCTTATATCTCAGTCTTACAGAGTCGTAATTTTGACTGACAGATGGTGTGAAATCGCACACGTCAATATCTTGTGTAGAAAATTATTCTTGTTTACAAATTTCCTGTAGTACCTTGGATTTTTATGTCATCGTGAAATATTATCTGCAACGGTGTTGTACACGAATGTGAGTACTACAGGCAGTCCTCACGATCGTAAACATAAAGAAATATAGCAAGTTATTTTGGGTGATGATTAGTGCTCCAGTGTTCATGGTTTCAGACTTCTGCTCGAGTGTTCTAGATAATCACACTGTACAAGGTGTTAGTAGGTCATGACAGTTTAATATGATTTTTTTGAAAATGTTGACAAATATTGGTATATTCATTAAATGTAACTCCACACTTGGTGCCGTACAGTAAATGTGGAATCTAATTGCAGATGGTTAATATTTCAAAAGAGCTAACCAGTGTCATCATTTTTTTCCCTTTGATATTGTTTGTTACATTTTTCTGAATCTGTTGTGATTTTTTAGGGGTAAAACACTGTCTTCCACATATGGAGTCTTCAGTTGTTCGTTAGTCATGTTTTACCCATTTGGGGGGTTTCTTGTATGGTAATTTTGTCAGCAGTGTATGTTTCATGTGTTAATTTCCAGTAAGACTATAGAGAAATCAGTGGTAGCAAGGTGACAATTCCGCCTGTGTTGGACACCGTATCTAATATAAAAAAACACATTTATGACAGGAGCATTACCCTAACCTTAAATACCCAGACTAGACCTTCATAATTGAAACATAACCAAAACTAAACTGGTAGGCTACTGATATTTACCAGTTTCTCATGAATATGTAGTTGAAAATTGATTCTTACTGTACCTCTGGTACAGCACTGCAAGGGACAGCCAGTGTGAGACTGAATTTAATAATTTATACTATCTGTCTATCTATTGTCAGACGCCACAATCCCGTAAAGGGTGGCCATTTGACTTTGATTTAATTGTTTTACAGGGAGGGCCAACCCTCCACCAACCCACTATTTGACACGGAGCACGTATAGTTTGGTTATATGGTTACCACCTAGCGTTGTAAATGGTTTCTTAGCTTACAGGAAACCATTTGGCTTGTCATTCAATGTAAAGCCACCTGTAAAGGAAAGAAAAGCAATAAGAAATGACAGGAGAGAGAGGAGAAATAGGAAGAGAGGAGGGCAGGCACAGAAAAAGAATGATAAAGGCTAAGGAAGTAGGCAGCACTACATCAAGTGAGTGGATGATGGTCACCACCACCTACCACTCATAGTACCATAATTATGGCATTGTTGATATTAGAGCTTCGTACTGGTTCTCAGCAAACCGCATCATCAGTACATGGCCGTTGGTACGTGGACTGGTTCTTCTGCTTCCCCTGAATTGGTATAATGTATCGAATCACCTGCTGAACTTAGAAGCACATCATCAATATACATTTAGCAAGAAAAATTTAAAGTCTCGCAGTGTTTTGGTATGGCTGTGACAGTTAACCACTTTGTCAAGTCCACATGCTGCTTTTCTCGACTTTTTTCACATTTTGTGCAGGTGAATGGTAGTCACTTTGATACTTCCCGTGACTTCTCAGCATATCACAATACGTATCATGTACCAGTTCGATGTATTGATAATACCAGTATGCATCACATCAGTCCAGTCAGACAGTGGAAACCCATAGTTAATATGAATTTCTAGTGAAATTACCATACAAGAATTCCCTCAGAAAATGATGAAGTATTTCTGTACTACTGAACAAATGGACGATTAATAAGTAGGTGGCAAAAAGTAAAATAATACCTGCTTCAACCCTTTTATTATTATTATTATTTTTTTTTTTTTACAATATACTGTGTGTATGTGTGTGTGTGTGTGTACATACATGCATGTGCATGCATGACAGGAATAGGAATGACTCTTCTGGATATTTCTTTGGCCCAAACCTTGATATCCTTTTGTTCTAACCTAAGCATCCTTCTCTTCTAACCATGACATCCTTTTGGTCATAAGGGGTATTAATGGGAACATGTCAAACATAATGGGATGCAACATTTCCAGAACAGAGATCCTTAGCAGTGGACCTTCTCACTGTATTTTATAATAACATTAATTGTAAAGATGTAGGGTGCTTTCACACTAAGTTGGTAATTAGCTCATATATTTTTTCACTCCTTTCAACCTGTCTCTTTACTGCACTGTTGCATCTTTATCTCTTCTTTGTCACTACTTCAATGGTTGCTGCTCCTCTGAACTGTCTGCTTGCATCCCTCCATCACCACGATGGGTACATAGCACTCGTCTAGCAACAGATCGGCGAAGGCGGTGGCTCAATCAGTAGAGAGGTGACCTGCAGTCCTACCGGACCCAGGCTCAAACCCCCACTGGGGCAGGGAACAGTTTAAGGGTTTGAATTTCATAAAATCAGACTTTTCTGATCTATCAGAAGACCTGCCGACATCTAGTAAAAATACCCTCACTAATGCCAATACAGCACACCATTCCTGTACGAGACAGCCCTAGCATGTATTCAGTATGGATGGTGGATGTTAGCGCCGAAGTGGTTACATGTAGAGGTGTATGGTATGTAGGACTGCTGGACCTTGGGTGCAGGCTGTGAAGCCTATGTGCGGAGTCAGACACATTAAAAATAATAATAATAATAATAATAATAATAATAATAATGATAATCATCTCTTTTCTGTCCGACTCTCTAATGCAGTTAACCGCCGCCACTCCCAGTCCTTCATGTATGCAACAGGTCAACTGGGGAACTGTCACCCTCTGTCTGTTTTTCATTCTGCCTGTGATCTCCAGTCTTTCAAGTGCAGTGTGTCCAGGCATCTCGAAATGAATGGAGCTTGAATTTAGTTGTTATCCTGTTTTTGTTTTTTCTTGGAAGGAGCAGTTTGCAGGCCCCTGACCTTTGGTTCCTTCTTCCTTGCATAAAAAAAGAAGTAATCTCTTGATTATCCAGATGTCCATTATCCAGAAGATCCATTACCCAGACATAGTGATTTGGCTGTACTGTATTAAAACATTACAAGTACGGTACATTTTTCCATTTTATCCAGACCAGATGCTTGTGTCTGGGTGGAAATTATGGTTGTGCAAACATTTTCGCCCATCCAGGCGGGAATAGCTCGGTGGTGCCATGCTGTCTGGCTTGGTAGTTTACTCAGCATCCACTAGAGACCCCCTCGGTTGTTCCCAGTTCTCTCCTGGCGTCCATGTAGTGAATAGCTCCACACGGACAGTTGTTATGGTGGTGCATGTGTTGTTCCTTACCTGCTTCAGGCTCGTCAGGGTACGCCACTAGACCACATGGGATGTAGAGTGCAGTGCAACAGCTTCACCAGCCTCAATGCAACAGTCAGAGTCAAGGAGCTAGCGGGTTATTCAGCACGACGACCTACAAGGAATCATAAATGATGACGTTGATTTTATTTTAGCTTACTGTACTGCTTAGTGACTTTCTAATACTTGTTGAGAGCAAGTTAAACTTCCATGAATCTGTATTTGTCAGAAGTAATGTAGGCCCACATCCATAGTTGCTGCTTTTTGTTAAGCAAACCAGTGAAACCTTTGTTCCTCTGTTTCTCTTTTCACAGTCGCTTTGTTGGCGATGTTGATAAACACACAGACAAATGTGAGAATCATTAGAATGGCTACCATTGAAGTGAGCTCCATACCTCCCTAATGAAGCATACTGTTACCATGATTTTCTTTTCTTTTTTAAATAATAAATTGAGATGGAAACAAGAGTGATTGTGGATCAGCCTGAAGGATTATGTGTGGTGGTTAGGGAGATATGTGCAATAATTTGTAGTCCCTTAAATTCAGGAATGCCATTTTTTTTTAGTTTATTTAGTGTTTCAATCTGCAAGTGATTTTATTCACCTTGATAGAAATTTTTCGCAGGTGTTGAAGGGGTTGCATTGTAGGCTTGATTCACTTCATCACTGCTAGGGTGCTCTTCTCAGCTGAACAAAATCACATGGACATGGCAAGAATAAAACAGAAGTTTATTATAATGAATAGCTTACAGATAGCACATTGTTTTGCCAAGTGGGCCCCTCAGAGAGAGAATACAGTACTGTACTGAATAAACCAAAGAGTGAGTTTTGAGATCATTTAGGTTGACTAATGCATTCCAGGAAACAGCCATGATGTGTGATAATGATGTGTTGGTATATGGTTTTGAAATTTGTACTGCTATGAGAAATTTAGTTTATAGTAAGAATATGTAGAATTACTCAGTGCTTAATTTGCCAGCAACTGTTTAATACTATTACTTCTCAGTACACAAACTTTTTAGCCTGTTTGTCTGCCAGAATACAATTAGGGCAAAAATTTCAAAGTGGTTAAAAAGAGAAAGTTTCCATGGCAAAATGTAGTGAAATCGTTTGTTAGAGTTAAGAAAATCAAATTGTGATGCTTATGATAAAATGGGTATTGGTGCATTTGAAGCATGGTGAGTAGCTGACCCATGAATGATATGGCAACTGATTCAGAATTAGGACTGTTTGATTCAATTTCATAAAGCTCTTCATTGATTGTAGTTTGTGCTTGAGCTACAGTTATAAGAATACTCTGTTTATGAAATAGTAGGGTTCACTTGGGTACAAAGTGTGATTGTGGACATATTGCCTAGCTTAAACTGAAGTACCTAACCAAACCTAACCTCACCTTACCCCCTAAGAAGATTAGGCTAAGATTATAATCTAGAATGGTAGCAAGGGTTAGTTTGTATCCATCTATCTATCTATCTATTGCCAGACACCTCAATCCCGCACAGGGTGGCCACAAACAAATCGCCTCCATGTCGCTCTGTCCCCCACCATTTCACTACCCCGCTCCCAACTCACACACCCCCTCTCTAATGAACCTCTCCACTCCATCCCTCCATCTCATCCTCGGCCTCTCCCTCCCTTTCCCCCCCTCCACCTCACTCACATACACTCTCCTCGTCAGTCTCCCACTCTCCATCCTCTCTACATGCCCAAACCACCTTAACGTGTTTCTCCTAACGCTTCCTATCACGTCCACATCCACACCACAACGCTTCTTCACTTCCTCATTTGTTAGTCTGTCCCTCCATGTGACTCCACATGTTCCTCTCAAATAACTCATTTCCACTGCTCTCACTCTTGACTTCTGTCCTTCCAACAGGGTCCAAGCTTCACTTCCATATGTTAGAGTTGGTATCACAATACTGTCAAATACTGTCATGTAACAACTTTTTCACTTCCATGCTCACTTCACTGTTTCTTATCACTGCTTTCAACGAACCAGCAACCTTCCTTCCCTGCTGCACCCTTTCAAGCCCTTCACCCTCCAGACTTCCATCCTTACTCATCACACTACCCGAGTACTTAAGTGCACTCACATTCTCCATATCCTCCCCATTGTTGGTATTTATCCTGAAAGTGAAAATGTCCAAGGGAATGTGAAAATCTGAAGAAATAAGAAGTGTCTAATGGAAAACTGAATATATGCACTAGTACAGGGGGAAACATTAAACATGGAAATCACAGTGCAAAGTGTCCTTATTGTATTAATTTGGTCATAATGGAAAAGTTTTTAGGTTTGCTAATATTGCTGTATTAATTGTACTGTGCTTATTGTGTAGAAGCAGTTGATATTTTGATTACCCAGCCATGTTTTCTTTGGTTGTGCATTGTTTTGAATATAACTGCAGTTACTCTGCATACAAACCAAGGACTGATACAGAGTGCTAATATGAATGTTTCCTTTTGTTATCAGGTATGGATCAAAACAGAGATGCTATCCGACTAAACTCAGTGCGAAGGATAGACCCTCATGTCGCACAGATCCAGGACAGTGCCAACCGTACTGCATTGTATACCTATGAGCAAGGTGGGGAATCCTGGGCAAAGACAGAAGTGGAGGGAACTCTAATGGTTTACTCTCGTGTAGCTCCTCCACACCACATGATCACCATTATCAACAGACTCAATAAATCCAACTTTGTAGAGCAACTCTCACCAGCCTGTGATATCCAGGTAAAGCCACCATACCTTCTCTTCAGGAATGCTAAGGGAGTTATCTATGGAATATGGTTTTCTGAGGCTGATGATGTCCAGCGAATTGCTGGAGCCATCCAGGAGCACTTAAAGGCTGAGCCTCCTGCTGCCCCTCAGCCAGCTCCAAATATAATGGCTGACCCTGCAGTTGCAGAAGCAGGAGCCCCTGGAGGGGACATTATGAGTATGCTGTCACGTGCTCATGGGGAATATGAGAGCAAGAGACAGGAACCACGCAGTATTGTCAACACTGCCACTAGTGCCAGTAATGACCTTGTTAAGCCAGCACCACTCAGAGTTCAGGCTGGACAAGAACAGAATACTGTTGCAGACTTCTTTGCCAAAGTATCAGGAGCCCAAGCAGGTGGAGGTATGGCCTTGGCTGGTACAAGTTTGCATTCCCCCTCTGGCTCAGGGGTACCAGCAACCACACCCAGTTCCTCCTCAGGGACAAATCCTGTCTTGCAAAAATTATTTCAAGGTGCAGCAGCTGTTGGGGGACAGGCCATGGTCCAGTTGCCAGCTGGTGCCCAGGTCCAGGGTCCTCAGTCAGTCGGGGTCACTAATCCCATACCCATCCCTGGGTCAGGTCCTTCCAGTCACCCTTCATCACTTTCATCTAGTGTTCCTCCAGCAGCACCCATTTCACTCCAGGAACTTGAAGGTCGCATCAAAGACAACCTAAAATTATCAAATCAGACAAAAGAAGACGAGAACTCTCCTTTGTGCATACAGCAGAAACAACCACATATGTATGCACAGCCAATGATACACTCAGAACCTTCACTTCTGTCTCCGCAAGTGTTTACCACTACCAGCCGAGCCAATGAACCGGTTCTGACTGGTACCCCACCAGTAGAGGTCTTGGGCCCTGGCAACCTACCTGGGCTCTTGGCTTCAACAGCAGGGGTGGGAATGGGAGTTGGGATGGGGATGGGGCCAGGTGTTGATGTTAGGCCATTAAATGGATCACAGGAATCTCTTCCTGATGGCATGATCCCAGGAGGTCCACACCAAGTTACCCCTCTTACTCAGGAACAGTTAGTTCAGGCCTTCACACTGTTGCTTAAGAAGGATGACTTTGTGCGACAACTACATGAGGCATATGTCCAGGCACTAAACCTCTCACTCAAAGGCTGTTTGTAGGTAGGGAAACTTTGTTTTATGGGCTATTATTTTGTTGTCCAAGTTAATGCTTTTTGCAGTTCTCGTGTATTATTACATTCTTGGCAGTTAAGTACGTACAGTTGAGTGATGAATCATCATGAAGTGGAATAAGAGACTGAAGAAAAGATATATTTTTAGCAAAGGTTTTACAGAGTATATAATGAACTGTATGTAGCCACATTTATTAGCTTTTTCATATGCAGTGAGTATATATACATATATATATATATAAATGTGTTGATGTTGTTGATGTCAGCAGCAACAGGTCAGGGTTGTCACAGAACTGCTATAGCCTCAGTTTTAATAAGTTTCTTGAATTTATTCTGTCTTGTTATTTGCTCTTTTGCACAAACTTGGTCAGATAAAGATAGATAGACTGTTTTTGGGTGTTGTGCTTCAAGTCTCCATAAGGATAATCGGCTTCCAAGTACAGCCTATACTGTATTTTCTTTGTGTGAATGATTGCTCTCGGTGACAGGCAGGAAATCATTATAGCATTAGTTCTTTCTTGTCACTGGTAATTTATACTCCATCAAAGTTGTAGACCAAAACCTGAAACATAAAAAAGAGAATGCAGCTCAAATCTCAGACTGTGCCTAACTGATTACATCTCTGCTCAGATAGGTGTGATATAGTTTGTGTAGGTACCTCAGATGAGTAAGAAATCACTGTCAGTTGGTGCAGAATTACAGATAGTTGTATTTAGGAGATAGGCCATGAAACAGTGCCAGATGTCAAGAGACGAGTCTGGATTTTTTTTTTTTCCTCCCACTAAAACTTAACTTACTACTGAAATGGTGCAAGGTGTTTGGTTGTTGGCTGTGGCTTAGTATGTGCAAATAGTTTTGGAAGTGGTACGGCTAAAAAAAAAGAATAAATGAAAGAAAGAAAGGGGAAAAGGCATCTAGTACTGTATCTTGCCTTCCAGACCAGATTCAACTTTCCTGAATGTGTAAGAAAAATATAACATGCATACATATGTAAGTAGATACTCTTGTAACAAACATACATGTATATCTTGATAGCTCATTGACAATTGAGATTGCTAGTTCTAAGCATCATACAGTAGATATCATATATATGGCTAAATATGACTGTCAGATATAATTTTTTCCAAGCATGCCCTTGAAAATTCTAGTATGGCTTTTTGTATTGCCAGTATCTTAATGCAATATTGAGGGTGGTTGTGTAATATTTAGTTAAGTAAGGTTTGTTATCATACATAATATAGGAATGCCTCATACATTGTAGGTATCATAACTCTGTGAGGAAAAATATTGTTTTGGTAATTGGGCATAAGGTTGTTTTGATAGTGATCAGAGTATTGCCCTACATTAGATAGCCAGATTATGGGTGTCTACTGTACAGTGCTGCAGAAAGTGTGGCGTTATATTTTACTGCATTGAGATAAGAAAGAAGACCGGTGAGCATTCCTTGTTAAACATTATATGTATTGCTGACGGTTTATTGAAGCAGCTATTTAATTTTCATAGTGTCTAATTTTCAAAATGACCAAAAGCACGCACAGTTTGTACATTTATTCGGTGAACCCCTAGTTATGATTTTTTTTCCACTTTACTCGACTTTAGGAATCTTTAATATTGTTTTAAAAGGTTTGAGTTTCCTTATGACGTACAGAAAGTTTTATATTAAGAACTTCAGAATTGTACCTGATTCATGGTATCATAAAAAAAGCATTAGAGTTCATGCTTTTATTTACATATAACTGCACCTGTCATCATGCTAATTTTAGACTAGAGTATGCTGATAATCTTACCAGAGATATATGTTTTTTAATTCCAAAGACTATGTTTTTACACTGCATTGTGTATAATTGAGTCAAGATCAAGAAATGTAATTTTTAGTTCAGATCTGAGGGAACATTGCACTGGGCCCTCTTAGCACTTTGTACTGTGTATGTTTAGTCTTATTTATTAGTTGAAGTCCCAGTGTTGGTGGGACATAGAAGTGAGACTCAGTGCAGCTTGAGGGCTTCACACACTCTTACAGATGACAGTATCCTGTAATGTACTGTACTGTACTGAGTAGCTTTCAAATGACAGTATCCTACATCGTACTGTACTGGATGCTTTATTTATGCCATACTGTTCTCTAATTTCACATGACTTCAATAGAGTAAATTTGTCCACTCTAAACTGAGTAATTCACAATTCCTCAAACTTTCAGTGAATTAAAAGTTATTTTCTCAGTGGGATGATATTTATGCAACATGTGAGTTACTATAGTGGCAATCTCTCACTGTAGCATGCTTGATGTAAACTCGAGCATGCCAACAAGAATTATCGTCTTCTTACAAGCAGTTGTAAGCTGATATTAGTGCTGCATCCTAGCTTATACGGTCATGTGTACAGTGTCAGAAACTGTGAGGAAGAGACCACCACTAGACAGCCTTGACAAATATTTAATTTTTATATGGAAGAAAGCTAATTGCATAACACAAATTTTATGTAAAACAGGATTCCATTCCAGTGTTAATATAGCATAAGTTGTTTATTGGCTATGAAATATTTTGTTGAGTCATTAATACATTTATCCTCCGCCTGCCTTAGTTAGCATTGATCAAGAAAGAGAAACTTAACTGTCATTCACTTAGCCAAGTGGTGTCATCCATGCATGTGATTGCATTTTAATGGTGACAGGTTATGATTTGATGTTTTATGCAGTCATTGCAGACAGGGAACCCCAAGGCTGTCAAGTGCTGGTGATGTTAAGTGATGATATCGGCCACATGTCTCACTGGACGACTGGTGTTTGATGTACAACAAAACTGCAGATTATCTAAAAAAAAAAAAAATAAACAATAGCAGAGTATTTATTGTTTTTGTCTTGAATGCCACGTATTGAATATGCTGATCATTTTCATTTCACATGGTTTATAGAGCCTCCAACAAGCTTGCATATGTCAACCGTGGTCGCCTAATGGTGACAGTCCATGCTGCACGATATCTGGTAGCCTCCCTGTTCACTTTTTTATCCCTGAGGTCACATCCTATGACCTCATCCCAGGTCTATTTCAGTCTGCCTCTTGCAGCCCTACCCCTGACATTCATACTTTTCACTTTGTGCACCCAGTTGTCGTCCTCCATCCTCTCAGCATGCCCAAACCATCTCTAAATACCCCTCCTTGTCACACCACCAATACACCTCAGCCCCATCCTTCCCCTCAACTCTTCGGTCATAATCCTAGCCCCCCCCCCAGGCTTCGCATTCAAGGACGCATTACACATCCATCTGATCATCGTCATATCTGTATGTTCTAGCCTAAGAATATCCTGTTCCTTTACTGCCCAGATCTCACTACCACACAGCATTACACTCTTATCACATACCTTAGCTGATATTCTTTATATTTTGGTAAGACTCACCACTCATTTGTGTTACTGAGACCACTTGGATGACTGAAAAACTATACAGTACTATGAAATTTATTTTTCGTATTTTTGATTGTTTATCTGTTGCCTGATGTCTAGAGTTCATCTGTGGTGACAGTGACAGAAAAATCCTTCAAGCTCCATATGTTAGCACTTTCCCTTCTCCCATGTCGGTGTGGGTATGGCATTTCATTCAAATTTTTGTATTTAGACCTAGTGTAGCAGTGTTGTTGGTAAAGCACCAAAAGAGATTGTAGCACAGTTACACAGTTAAATTATGTGTATCTAAATAGAAGTTCCTGTTACCTGTTTGACTCATAAAAGTTTGAGATATTAAGCCACTGCTACTGCTGACCAGTTGTTTAGTCTTAAAACAAGTGCTTCATGGTCCTACTGGGCTGCTGTGCACTTGCTCCTGCAGAGGGCTTTCGAATCTCATTTATTTACAACTGCACAGGTTCAGTTTCAGTCGTCTTGCAATATTAACAGAATGGCCGAATGTATGAAGAATCTGTTTACACAGCTGAATGCACAACACAGTGTTGGTGCCAACTGTGCTGAATTAGTTTCTTACATTTAAATTTCAAGTATCATGGTTGTGTGTTGAAGATGACCAATTTTCCGTGATTCATGTTTTCCCCCTGCCCACCTATGAAAATCTTTCAACATGACAGAATCACATAATCTACCTTGCAAATGACACATTCCTAACTGGTTAGACCTTTGCTGCATAAATAGTAAAATTTGATAGAGAATAAACAGATGTAAATACAGTAATATACAAAAAATAAAAGCAGCCACCAGAATATACATGTAGAGAAATGTTAGAATACACACATACATTTTATAAAGTTGTGTTACATGCATATTTAGGCAAACCTTTTAGTTAATGGCTGCCTTTCAAGCTGCAGTTCACAATATTCTGATCAACTTTCTGTGGTCCCTTTTGAGTTACAGGACCTGACCAGAATATGGCAGGAGACCATGCAACTTGGAAAGCAGCCATCTGGTGGGGGGGATGACCTAAACAACAGGTAAATAGTGGATGGTTAGCTACCATCAGTCCTGGATGATACTACTATGCCATTAAAGTGAAGTGTGATTACAAACTTGGTAAATGGTTACATAATGATCCCTCTTATGCAGGAAAATAACTGAGTCAAAATTCAAGTTTATACTCACACATTGTTACATTTTGTATTACATAATCTCAGACTTCTTTTCTCTCACCAATAATTTCTAGCAACTGTTCAGAAATATCAAGCTGGTTTGGCACTTGCTTTAGCTCCCAGTCCACAGAAAACATCTCCTGTACCATGGATAACCCCAATATGGCAATTCCTTAAGGGGAAGAATTACATCATTTGATTTCATTTTTTTACTTGAACCATGGAAAAGCAGAAAAGAAAAAAAATGTAGTAAAAGACTAGTTCATCAGACACCATTCAATGTAGTTTTATTTTACCTAGTATGGTTTACAAATTTGTTAACACTTTCTTCTTGTGTATGCTGGTGTAAACTTATGTTCATTTTTTATAAGTTCATTATTCTGTCGCACATACTTGCTGCCAAGAATTTTATGCAAGTAGTGAATAAAAAAAAATTTGACAGTTTCAGTCAGCAGTGCTCAGCTATCCTGATTTCATTTTTTCTGAAAGGCCTCAGTAATCAACCTACAGTCAAGTCGCCTAAGGTGCGACTAATTGGTTCTAGACTGCGCCCGTACCATAGAAAACCGTGTCATACAAATAACTAAACCTATAGGAAAAATAGAATTTGGTTCTGGACGTTTGCCCAAAGTCCCCCTTTTCTCCCATTTTTCCACACAATCAAGCAATCAGTCAATGCATGTATTACACACAAATTAAACACTAAACAATAAATAATAAAGGCTTTAAGGGCATAAAATACTGTATATACTTGATTCTGATGACGACAGCGCTTAAGTGGAAGGGGTAGGGTTGGGGGTTCCGAGGCAAGATGCAGGCTACTGCCTTGTTTTTTTGGGTCTGGCACCTTGCCGCACCCACACCATAGGTACAGTTTATGCGCGTGGTTCATTTTTTTTGGGTCTGGCACCTTGCTGTGTCACAGAAAACTGTGCCATAGAAGCATGCCCATAGGTGACTTGACTGTATATGAATGTTTTTTCTGCTACACAGTTAACCCTGTAAAAATTTGGGGCATTTGGTTACCAAGGTCAAATGTACATGTTTCACATGATTTCAGTTCACAGTTGTCTGTTTATTAAGAAAAACTATACATAATCCATGAAAGTACTATACTTGTCAATACAACTCAGTGCTGACCTGGAGAGCTAAACAGCTTTGTTTTTATGCTATCACAGACTATGCATTTACAGCTTTATTTTTATGCTATCACAGACTATGCATTAAGACAAAATTTCAAGACAGCCAACCAAATAAACTAGGGGGAAGTGTGTTTCCATCAAACAAGTTCATGAAGACTAATGACTTTATACACCTCTCAAATAGCACTCACATGATTTTAATAATTACCTACCGGTAATCATAATCATATTTCTCATTTAAAAATGAGGTAAAGTAGGATAGAAACATACAAACTAAGGGAAAAAAAATAACAACAGCATGAGATGGGCTACACTCCCTCATCCAAACATCATTCATGTTCTTGAAGACGGGCCATACTACTTCATCCACACATCATTCATGGTCCCCAGTCATGACACCTCTTGGGTAGGGGGATCCCCTGGGTCAGGAGATATAAAATATTTCCCTCATATTCCCTGTGTATTATAGGAGGCAACTAAAGCAGAAGGGGTGGTGGGGGCTGGAAGTCTCACTGCCTTCTAGATAATGTCTCCCACATACTTTGACTCGGCAACACCGAATCTATCAATGCTGAATCCATGAACGCTGACTATCAACATCGACTCCGCCAATGACAAATCTGCCAGCAACATCTTTATCAATATTGAATTTTTCATCAATGATTATGCCAACATATTTCATATTGTTAACCTTTATGTTTTTCCCCTCTGCCATTACTATTTTGTTATTGCCACATCTACCTTGCTGCCATATTGCCATTTTATGGCTTGGTGTTAGGTATTTATTATTCCTTTCTTCCATCCCAAATCTTGAATCCATCTCACAGACCTAGACATCTGCACATATTTTTTTTCTCTGTTCATGTGCTTCACATATACCTGTCACAGACAATCCATTGACAAAAAAAGAGGAGGGGTTCCAAACTCATTATGTGCATCTCCATACACACATCATCCAAACAACTGAATCCCCTGTCAGTACCCTTGCCCCTTACTTCCATACCTCTCTTATGAATTAACTTACCATATTAATTCATCATCTTGACCTACCACACCTCCTCCCACCGTCAAACTCACCCACACATACCCAGTTTACCACCCTTTCCTCATTGATTCTGTATGATCATACTGTACCTATTATCAACATCTCTTTCTTCTTCACTTCTTTCTCTATTATCAACAGAATGTCTTACTCCCTTACTTTAGTGAAATCACTATTTCTTATCCAATCCGTTCAGTGCAGTCTATGCACATTCCTCAACAGTTCCATTTCCCTTGCTCTTACTCATGACCTTTCACACATATAACTGACTGGAACTGAAACATCCCCTATGGGAGTAGAAACAGATTAGGAAGCTACTTAAGGATTTTTCAGGTAAGTCTTGGGGTTTTACTTGGTCAGTGGGGTGCCCATCATCCACTCACTCAATGTAGTGGTACTCTATTTCAGAGTAACTCTACACTAAGTGACCAGCAAAATGACTTCCTGTAAACCAGGAAATAATTTAGTATGCTGGGTGGTAACCTTATAACTAATAACACATGTTCCCTACATGTCAACAAGTAGGTTGGCAGAGGGTCAGTGCCCTTCCCTAAAAAACAACTAACTAAAAATACAAACAGGAAGCCTTGGACCAGGATAGACAGACAAGTGGTGACCAAGTACCGGACAAAGGCCACAGTACAGATTGCAACATATAAGGGATGCAAATGATGAGGTGAAAGAGACAGAGATTGTCCAGGAGCTTGAGGGTGCAAAAGTGGACATACCTGGATTAACTGAGACTAAATGGTGAGGTAAGAGTGTGGAGTGGGAATATGGATGAGGTATATGTGTGGGAGTAGGTGAGAATGGGAGGGCAAAAGAGGGTGTATGTATTGTTGTGTGCAAGAGATGGAAGGAGAATATAAGAGTATGGATCAGCTGGACCAAAGACTGTGTGGGTAAGATTGAAAGTAGTAATACAAATGTGGGTGACTGTATGTGTGTATGTGCTGATGCAAGATCATGTAAACAGAGTGAAAGAAGAGTTCTCAGCAAATGTGGAAGTGTGCATGGAAAAGTTTGAGAGGAAAGAAAGAGTGTTTTTGATTGAAGACTTGAATGGAAAAGTAAGGAATATGACAGTGGATGGAGTAGTTGGTGGGTGGGGTGTGCCTGCAGAAGTGGATGACAATGGCAGTGCTCTGGTGGACATTTGTGTGGGGAAGGCGTTGGTGATAACCAATACCCTCTTCAGGTACAATATGATCACACGTATACATGGCGAGTGATGAGAAGGGCGGGCAGTGAACTGAATGAATGGAAGGCAATGACTGATTATGTGTGTGTGCATGAGAGAATGAGTAGGTATGTAATGGATGCAAGAGCATACAAAGGATGGAGGAGTGGACTTTCTGACCATCACTTGGTGGTGGTGAAAGTCAAGGTTCAAGAGCAATAGAGGAATAGGAGGGAAGGACAGGAGGTAGTAGTCCATGCAAGGAGGGCAAAAAGGTTGCAAGAGGAAGGAAGAAAGGCAGAATATGAGAGAGAAGCAGATGAGCAATTGTGTAAATACGAGTTAGAGCGGATGGAGAGGTGGAAGGTGTGTGCAAGATATTCAAAGAGGAAATCTGTGCTGCATGTGAAGTGGTGTGTGGGGTGAGGAGAAGATGACAGGGGGTGCATGGAATAGCAAGGTGGAATGAAGAGGTCAGACAAGCTGTGGTGCAAAAGAAGAAAGCAAAATTATAGTGAGTGGATGGGAAGCAGAGGCAATGAAGAAGCTGAGAGATGGAAGAAAGAGTTACATGCAGAGAGGGAGAGAGAGGTGAAAAGTTTAGTAAGTGCGAGTAGGAAAAGAGTGGATGAGGAATTTGGAAGGAATATGAGTGTAAAATGGAGGGAAAGTATGAAAATGTTCTGGAAGGAGATAAAGAGAATTAGGTTGAAAAAGTAGTTAGAAAGGGAGTGAATAATAAAACTGGTAGACTGATAGCGGACTAGGGAAAAAAAGTGAGCAGATGAAGAGAACAATTTAAGGAACTGTTAACCCTTTCACCCCCAGGACATATGTATTTATGTCCGTGCTTCTCCCTATGAGTGTGCCCGTGACGTAAACCCTTACGTCCTGTTATATCAATGTTTTCTCAGTGCTTCTCACTCGGTGGTACAGAGACATGGGAGTGTTTTCTGAGTCTGGTATAGGCCACTGAAGCTCTCAGAAGCTCCACCCACAAACCAATCATGAAAGAGATGTGGAGATGCCCAGCCACATCACAGTTTCCTCAGCCAATACCATTGCATTTTTTTTTAGTTTTTGCCTGGCACTCGAGGAAACAGGACTAAGTGGCTTTGTTCTCTCCCTCCCTTGCCGTTTTTTGTGGCTGTTGGTGGCAGTTATACCAGCACTATAATGCCATGGCCGAGTCTAGTGGGGATAGTTCAGATGATGTGTATGTGCCAAGTCATTCAGGTAGCAGTGATGCACCTGACAGTGATTTGTCTATGAGTCATACTGAGATACTAGACAATGCAAAGCCTGTTCAAGAGGAAGGGTGGCTGCTTGTGGTGGGCATTTTCTCAGATGAAAGGCCTGACGATTTACCACTACTATGTAAGTACATTTACTACTACTATTATTACTACTGTATACAGTATATTAGCTACTGAACTACTATGTACTGTATATCACAGTGCACTCCCACACAATGCGAACTCACATGGTGCAAATCACCTACAATGCGAGGTCAACCCAGAAAATGCTCATTTTTATCAAATGCGAAATCTGCGAATCAAACTTCTCAACATGCAAATCAGCTGTATGATTCCAAGGCAAAAATGGACTTCCCGCCATTACTACAAATTGTCGGGCTGGAAAATGTGAATCAGTCACACACAGGGAGGTGGCAGGCAACGAGCCAGATTCAATATGGTGGCAGCTGGCCAGCTATCTGTATGCCATCTACCGACTTTCCTGGGTAAATTGACACTTCTCCATATTGCCTTAATGATGATGCCATGTTTGTGGTCTCAGCTGTCGACTTTGAAGGCTTTATGACACCTCCAGGAGACCTCAGCAGTGACAGAGGCAGTAACAGTGAGAGAGACGACGGAGCACCCCACCCCGCGGGGCAAGAGTAGATGCCCCAAGCCTCAGATACCCACCCCCCTCCCTTCTTAACAAGTCCAGAAGCCACTTAAATAAAGGTACATGGTGTTCTATTTGTTGTTTTATTTGTTGGTCCAACTAGAAGTACTATTAGACAAAGTATTAGCAGGGTAGAGTAGGCTGGAAAGGGACCCGAAGACCGAGCCCTGGGTGGGCTGTTCACGACATACCATTTTTCCCATAAGTTCTTCAGTTCACACAATGCGAAATTGTAGAATGCAAGGGTTTCTGCCACCAATAAACTCGCATTGTGTGAGGGTGCACTGTATATGTACTAAATATACTGTATATTATATTTAGAACAAAAGAGAACATAAAGAACATCTCACTGAACATATACATGTAAGAAAATTTTAAATAACATGAAGTAAACATGGCACATGGACACAGTCAGCGGGCCAGGGACTGATGTGTAACAACATGATATGCGTCCTAGCCATGAAAGGGTTAAACACAGAGAACAAAAGTAATGTGAGTATAAGTGGCTGGGGAATGGCTGGGAGAAGGAGGGAGGAGCAAAGGGAGGAAAAGATCAGTAGGATGGAAGTAGTGGAAGCAATGAAGAAAGTCAAAATGGGGAAAGCCCCAGGAATTGATGGAGCGTTTAGTGAAACACTGAAGCATGGAGGAGAGACGTTGAGTGGATATGGATGATATGCAGATTGGCCTGGGAGGAAGGTTGAGTCTCAGAGGATTGGGAGTCAGGTATAATTATTCCCTGTACAAAGGAAAAGGGGAAAAAGAAGTGTTTCGTAACCATAGGGGCATTTGTCTTCTTAGTGTAATAAGAAAAGTATATGGCAGGATACTTACTGACAGAGTTAGGGAAATAACAGAGGAATTAGCTGGAAAAGAGCAGGGATTCATCCTTCGGTCTTTTGGGAAAAGTTTCTAGAGAAGGGAAAGAAGTTGTATGCGTGGCCTTCACGGATTTGGAGAAAGCACATGACAGAGTGGATAGACAAAGAATGTGGAAAATATTAAGAAAATGTGGAGTAAATGTGAAGCTGCTGAATGCCATGAAGAGCACAGTATGTATGAGGGTGCTAAGGCTGCAGTGTGTGTGGATAATGAACAGAGTGAATTTTTCTATCTGAATGCTGGATTGAAACAGAGATGTGTCATGTCTCCATGGCTGTTCAATCTGTATAGAAATGGGGTTATGAATGAGATACTAGGTAGAGCAGTGGATGTTGGAGCGGTCCTAATGAGAGAAGGCAGCATTTGGAAACTTCCTGTTCTGTTGTTTGCAGATGATTCTGTATTGCTATGTGAAGATGTAGGGAAATTGCAAAGCTTGGCAAATGAGTTTGGGAGAAAGTGTAAGAAACAGAATCTCAATATTGTGTTACCAACTCCAATGTATGGAAGTGACACTTGGACCTTGCTGGAAGGACACAAGTCAAGAGTGAGAGCAAAGGAAAAGAGGTATTGGAAAGGAGCGTGTGGAGTTTTATGGAAAGACAGAATGACAAATAAGGAAGTGAAGAAGCACTGTGGTGTGGATGTGATAGACAGCATTAGTAGAAATACAATGAGGTGGTTTGGCCACATGGAGAGGGTGGAAAGCAAGGGACTAACAAGAAGAGTGTATGTGAGCAAGGTGGAGGGGGGGAGAAGGAGGGGGAGGCCAAGGAAGGATCAGATGGAGGGATGGAGTGGAGAGGTATATGACAGAAGGGGGTGTGAGCTGGGAGGAGGACAGTGAAATGGAAGAGCACAGGGAGACATGGAGGCGATTTGTTTGTGGTCACCCCTTGCAAGATTTAGGCTTCTGGCAATAGACTGATAGATAGATTCTTTTCACTAATATGGCTCCTCCCCACCTGTAAGGCTGGGAATAGACTGGATTACAAGAACTAGTCCTGTCTAAATTAGTCTACTGGACATAACAATGGCTAGAATTAATGTACCTACCACAACTAGACCTGACTTGATTTTCAGTACCAGATCCCAACTATAACTGTACAGTACATAAACCTCATGAGTATACTGCCATACACCTAATATTGCACTACTAGTAGCAGCCAAATTTAACTTATCATCTGTTTCTGCAGGTGCATTATATCATATTTTCTTCAGAACTTCTTGAAGGAAAGTGAGAACTCGCTGGTAGACTTCGGAATTTCTGTAACAAAAAATTATGACAGGTTAGTATCTGAAATTCCAGAGGACACTTCTACTGTATATCTTTCAGTAAGTTTAACTGTTTCATGCAAACTGCCTTAACCTCTGCCAAGCTGCAGACTTCATATGAGGCACAATGAAGGTGTACATGGACCGAGCTGCACGTGTCACATGAGGTGCAACTTATAAAACAATGACTTGGGGGAGGTAAAGTACCTTACAATGAATCTGCCTGGTAGGGGTTAATGTACTTATAGCTAGTGATTTTAGCCGGTGAATGTACAGTGAGATTGGATGGGGAGGATATGGAAAATGTGAGTGCATTTAAGTACTTGGGTAGTGTGATGAGTAAGGATGGAAGTCTGGAGGGTGAAGTGCTTGAAAGGGTGCTGCAGGGAAGAAAGGTTGCTGGTTCGTTGAAAGCAGTGATAAGAAACAGGGAGGTGAGCATGGACATGAAAAAGTTGTTACATGACAGTATTGTGATACCAACTCTAACATGTGGAAGTGAAGCTTGGACCCTGTTAGAAGGACAGAAGTCAAGAGTGAGAGCAGTGGAAATGAATTATTTGAGAGGAGCATGTGGAGTCACATGGAGAGACAGACTAACAAATGAGGAAGTGAAGGAGCATTGTGGTGTGGTTGCGGACGTGATAGGAAGCGTTAGGAGAAACACGTTAAAGTGGTTTGGGCATATGGAGAGGATGGAGAGTGAAAGACTGACGAGGAGAGTGTATGTGAGTGAGGTGGAGGGGGCGAGAGGGAGGGGGAGGCCGAGGATGAGATAGAGGGATGGAGTGGAGAGGTACATGAGAGAGGGGGGTGTGAGTTGGGAGCGGGGTAGTGAAATGGCGGGGGACAGAGCGACATGGAGGCGATTTGTTTGTGGCCACCCCGTGCGGGATTGAGGCATCTGGCAATAGATAGATAGGTAGATAAATTATACTATTCAATGTAGGTGTGAATTATCCCCATTAACTCTTTCATATTTGTATTCTGGTTCCTATTAGACAGATGCATTCATCTTGGGTGTAATCCTTCAATAAGAGTTGTTGCTGCTCAACCTTGGTTGCTCAACCTTGGTCTGTCTCATCAAGCAGACCAGTTCACCGCAGGTAAGCAACTGCTAACTGTAAATGACTGACTTGTCACAGGAAACCTTTCGGTTGTTCAAAAATTCAAATCATGTCTTGATTAACCATCAGAAGATGTCTATCAACAAGTGCATTTTTTTTCTTTTTTTTTAATGCAGCGAAATCTCCCATGAACCAATGGTTAACTGAGCAACGTATATGTTTATTTGTCTATTGATGATTAAACTCACCTGTTGTGAGGTTTGCAGATATCAAGGTGGGTAGCATTAACTTCATAAAACTCACCAACATCAGGGTCTGTAAAAACATATTACCGTATGCAAAATAATGTCTTTGTATATCAAACTCAGTATTACGTAATGTATTCACAAGGAGTAAATGAAGAAACCTAGAACAATAATTAAAGCTGGTTCCTAACCCTTTAGAGGCCATGAGTTTACCTCAGTTGAACAAATCATCCAGTGATGACTGGAAAAAAATATCCAAGTGAGGTTCTGCCTGCTACTTTTGGAGTGAGATTAGTTTTCTAATGAACAAAAAAATTACAGAAAGTACCAATAACCAGTATGTGGATGATTAAAGAATACTACCAATGACTGATGTTTTTAACAGTATACTCAGAAATTTTTCTGACAACAAAGATTAGATTATGATATTAGTTACATAAATATCTGCTCACCTCCAAACTGGGAAGGCACAAAATGGAAGTCATATCCTGAGGGTTTGTGGAGAGTGGGTTCTGTTTCATTAAGTGTCAACACAGAAACATTATGTTCCTTGACCAGTTGTACAAAAGACTGATGAATGTCTGTGAGCCAAGGATTATCTGGAAATTTGAAATAAAATTAATATCATCTCATACAAACACTAGTTTTATCACAGGAAGCAATTAACTGAGGTGATTAGGTTTGTGACAGTAGGCAAAAATTCGAGATTCACCATAATTTTTCATTAAACTATGAGCTCATTTTGATTATTATACAAGAAAAAAAAAAATCATAATTTCACTGATATTTCCTATTATACTGAAGACCCTCTATTAATGTTCTTTCTCAATTTTGGTCTTCTTAAGACAACAGAAAACTATCTGATTAGGTAACATATACTGTGGGTTCTCATCTGGGCTGATCTTTTTCCTATACTTTTCACCTAATCACACAATTTGGTGGTCAAAGGACCTCATTGATGACTTGATTATTCTCCTGGCAGGCCATTGCCACAATCATTGAAAGCTTACCACCTTATCACTGTTATTATCTCCCGGTCATGACATGCCCTTGATGCATGATGAAGTTTCCTCTGGGACTTGAAATGAACCTTCCTAACCGTGGCAATGCTTATTAAGGCTGCAATTAGATTCAGCTTTCTAATGTTTGCAAAATCTTGCCTTCAGGTTCACCACATGCTGAATGTCACATGTGCTGTACTGGATGGAAGACCAGGCTTTTCTTCATTTGCATGGCATTATGAGTACAGTAGTTTTCCTTCTATATGCCATTCTGGCATGCATGTACAAAGAGGCTTCTGGGTTCAGAATGGCCACCTTAGTACATCATTATGCTTCCAGTGGCACCTGCCCAGCTGCACAAGGGAGAGGACCGTTAGGCATTATCTAATGCCAACATACAACACACTTCCCATTCATGGCCTCACAACAAGGTTAATATGAATTCCTACAGTCAGGGTGGCTGCCTCACCTTTAATATGTAGGCTGGAATCTCCCAGGGGTGACTAGTAGCTTTTGGGCATGTAATGCTGCCAAGGACATATATCAGTCTAATATCCTTTAATGATCTGGACTAAGTTAGCCCAGCCTAATGTCCCTTTGCCCTAAAGGTGGCTGTATAGGAAAGGCTAGCTGTGGCTGGCTTGAAAGCCTTCCAGATTCACAGTGACTGGTGCAAATGATGAGGCCACCTCTCATGGATGCTAAAACTGCAGGAGTAAAGAGGAGGAAAGCTACATTATACTACTCAATAGGGCATTTTACATGAACACTAAAATGCTCACCTATTCTCATCTCAAGAACTTCATTAGTTGGACGGAGGATAAGAGACAGGAAACCTGATGCAGCTGCAGTTGCCAAGGGTGAACCATGGTGAGGAACACTGAGGAACACCACAGCTACTGTCTGTGTACCCAGTGCACGGTCACAGGCGCACTGAGAGTCACCAAGTGATAGAGTTATACACAAAAATACAGCAAAGCACAAATACACAGCATACACGAGGGAATACAGCACAAAACTGCCTTACAAACTTACTGACCATTTTAGCACTTAAGGGAAATGGCCAGAGACAAGCACAAAAGGTCATATGAGAACAGTGTTCAGTGAGATCACCTGGACAATTGGCAATTTAAAAAATGAGGTGCTTTTACTCCATCATATCTGTATCTAAGAACTTGCCCCTAATATAAGAAGCTGAAATAAGTTTTTCCTTCATATTTAAGATTCTAGCCGGTCTAAGCTCAGCACTCACTCAGTACATTATAATTATTCTGTTAGTGACACCCACCAAAATATGACATCTTACTGTATTGCTTAATGCTCTTCCTTGTTTGTAGATGCATCTGTGTTATGTTTTACTCACCAGTTATAACTTAGATCACCAGTTTCATGTGGTGAATTTTTACATGGTATTTCCTGACTTTTATATAGCTTCTTGTTGTATTATACTTAACATGCTTTGCAGCAACACATATTGGGTGCACTGGCTCATCCCCAAATGATGTCTCTACCTGGCTCCTGCCATATTTTCCAACTTCCAGGATTGGCATATATGGCAGGACATCTTCCTTTGATGCTGTCTTATGTCATGTTCCCATGCTTTACCATAACCCCTCCACTACAGTAACATTTGTGTATTTCCAGACAGTTTTGCTTAAGTTGGGAAAGATCTTTCAGTACTGAAGAGATTAATGAATGCTATTATGTATATTCCATGCACTGAATAAAATAATCTGAAGATAGCAAAAATAACATAAACATCATTGGATTGACGGGAGTTAAATTTCAAGTCAAATTGGTCCCCAACCCATATATTAAGGAGGATACTAACATAACTTCCTGCATCCTCTTCCAGTTACCGTGCCTCATCCTCTGTTTCTTATCAAAGCCTTTATCGTACTGGCCATTTCTCTTCTTCGAGTTGTTCAGAAACTACAGATCCAGTTTCCTACAATCTTTATCCATTTCAGTCCTACGAGGCCTTCTGTATTTCCTTCCATATACCACCACAGTTTTATTCTGCTTATGAGACTTTTAAACATGAGGAATTAATGGCAGATAGTATATAGCCTTAGTGAATCCCAACACAACAGAAGCTGAATAAAGTTACTGAATAATCACCTGGTGGCAGTTTGGGGAAAAAAAAAAGAAAAAAAATCATAGTGAAGAATATAATACAGAGTAGGTTAACATTTTAATGATGATGGAAATCTTAAGTTTTCTTTTTGCAAGTGCTAAATTACTGTGTCTGTCTGTCTCTACTGTCAGATACCCCAATCCCACAACAGGTGGCCATAAACAAACTGCCTCCATGTCACCCTGTTCTCTAACATATGGCTGCCATCCCTTCAGCTCACACCTCCCTTTCTCTTATATCTAGCCACTCCATCCCTTCATATCATCCTTGGTCTTCTCCTCCTCTCCTCCTTCACCTCACTCACATACACTTTTCTAGTCAGTCTCTCATTCTCCATCCTCTGGTTTATATGGAGCTTGTCATTCAGGGGTTAAAACAATCATTATACCTGTGATGATACAAATCTGAATTATTTTATTCCTTGTACAGACAAACACTTTTATTAAACTTCAGATAAGTGTCTCATCATGTAAGGGTTAAAAATAACTCCCTCCATGTCAAGGTGTTAAGTGTATCAGTCACCGCGTTCTAATGATCGGCAGTGCAGGTCTCTGGACATTTCCATTAGGTCTCTCCATGACTTCCTAACAGAAGAAAAAAATAAGCTTTTGATTATATATGTTCTTTAACGCTTTCAGTATGGTGGTCTTTTTAAATTTGAATATTGCTGCTATCAGACTATTTTATAAAGCTTAAGGGAGACTTTTTGAACTCGAGGAGCTAGATATGTTTATGTTGGTTTACGTTTTTTAAAATCTTGGCCATGTGTGAATATGTAAGCCTCTTTTCACTTGCTGGTGGCAAATAATATTGATACAGGGTGCCATATGGCTCCAGCATCATCTGTATGCCACCAACAAATAGCTAGGGCATTTTTTTTTTTTTTTTTATAAATGGTTGTGTACACTTAGTGTCACCTTAATTAATTCCTTCTCTACTAAGGGACTCTTTCATAATAATGTTGTCAAGTACCAGCAAAACTAAGCTACAAAGATATGGTGCCGTACTGAAGATGTATGAAGATATACAGTTTGATTTCAAGCTTAAGTGGGAAAGTGAAGATTCTGAGCAATGGTTAGTACTGTACCTGTATTCCATCACATCACATACATGAAAGTTAAAGGAAAAGAAGCACAGACAGTCCTCATTTATATGCCTGGGATGTGTTCCAAAATATCAAAATATTTTTCATACAACTGGTACATTAAAATAAGGGACTTTTGTCATCATCATCATTATCATCATCAACTGAGCTTTATTTACAGCAATGAAACTTTAATGGAAAATCAGTTTGTAATTTACTGCACACTTAATTGCAAGGAAGGATATGTTTATGTGAAGCTACAGAGTGGTGAATGTTTTTGGCATATCAGATACAGCTAGGACTGCGGAGGCTTGAATGACGAGTGACTGGAAGCATGGCCCACTGAACTGGGCAAACTTTGGCTGTCTGGACATAGGGTGAGGAGTAGTAATGTCCAGATGGGAAAGGAGGTCCAGATGATGATGATGATGATATAATGAGGACTTACTGTACTGTACAACTTGGAGAAGCTGGCAAATCAGCTTTGAAGATAGCAATGAAACTTTAATAGACACTTTTTCTGTAATTTACTGTAGGATTAATAGCAAAAACTGAATGTCAGAAAATGTTACATAATGAGGACTTACTGTACAGCAAATACATTTTGGGATGCTGTGAGGGCTACAGCATTAAGATCACAACACAAAAAAAGAGAAATCACCAAACAACAAAACAGTCATCTATTTCACAAGGTTGCAAGCATGTTATAAAAAGCCGACTGACAGTGACTTGAAACAGAGAGCCAAGTAAGTTGTAACACATACTAGAGGTCATTCTAATGAACCAGAGAGAAGCAGAGAGGAAGGGACTGCAAGATGCTTGAATAAATACATACAGATTAAGTAATTTCAACAATTTGGGACATGAGTACTAACTTATTAAGACAACTCCATTACAAATTCATGTAAAATAATAGAACAATGTATGAGAATGGGGGATTCATGGTCTGGCAGAGTAAAAAAAAAAAAAATAATAATAATAAACAAAAGAGCATCTCTAACAACAGTACAACAATCACAATACAGTAAAAACAAGAGAATACAGTACAAACAGTTCTAGTGGGCTACAGTTAGGATACAAATTTTCATCATCATATAGTATTCACTAATGCAATCATGACCATGTCAGTCATTTGTTGTATCATTTATAAAGGCCCCAACATGCCTGCATGCATCGGCCTTGGTCATCTAATGGCAGCTCTCCATGCTGCTCAATCTCGGGCAGCCTCATAATTCAGTCCCTTATCCCTAAGGTCACACACTATGACCTTGTCCCAGGTCTTATTTGGTCTGCCTCTCGCAATTCTGCCCCCAATGTTCACACTTCTCGCTTTCTGTATGTCTGTATGTTTCAAAGTTGATTGCATCTTTTTATCATCAGGATATACAAATGTACACAACTTGGACTTTGTCCACAAGTACGCTGTACTGTATATCATACAATAACTAATGTGCTTCAATCCAACGACATATTTTATTTTCTATTCTTGCTATCCCAATATGACGTTATTCACCAAAGGATATGCTTTTTGAAGTTCAGTTACTTCAGTCCGATGACATACTTTACATTCTATTCTTGCTACCTCCATATTCATCATAGGATATACTTTTCTAAGTGCAGAGTTGGATACAGCCTTCAATCACCCCTATTCTAAGAGAGGTCTCCCCTAGACTGAAGAAACTTGTCTGGGTTGCAAGAATAGAAAATGTCATCACGGAGGTTGAATTTCATGAACATTTAATCTCACCTTGACATAACAGTGGGGGGATGTGTTGAGGTCTGGCCCAGCATGAAATGACAACTAACACTTTACCTCACACTCTCACTGTGAACACCAAACATTATATACTGTCTTGATATTACACTTCCATTAGCTGTTCAAATGGAAGAATTATAGCAACATATGGAAAGGCTGTTCATTCAGGAGATATGACAGTTTTGGCCCTCCCTCCCTTCCTCTCCCCCCTGCCACCTCGCTACTGGTATACTGTACACAGTACCTTATTCCATACACTCATAAGTACCACTTCCATTCATGCCTGAGTGTCTAAGATGGATTAAAACTTTTGTATTTTCTGCCCACATAAATTCTCCATGTGTGTGTCTAATTTTTCCATTAAGTATTGTACAGTGCTCATCTCATAATTCAACTCTGCCTCCCTCATATGTTTTGATTTTACAGTGCCACAAAGGGTTCAAATGGAAGAATTATACCCACATGCTTAAATTGTGTTTATTGTATGACAGAATAGTTTTAGCCTGCATTAGACCTTCTTCAGGTAACCCAATACCAAAAGAGGGTCCAGACATCCACATTAATGTAACCTACAAGTAACTGCTGCCTAGTAAACAGAAAGTCCTTGTTTTGTGTCAGGGATGTGTTCTAAGATATCACATCTCTTATATGATAACAGTACAGAAGTAATGTAAGCAGGATGCAATTGACAAAATCATTTTCATAGCGTGGCTACAAACAAATTGCCTCCATGTCACCCTATCCCCCGCCATTTCACGCCCTTCCTCCAGCTCACACCCCTCTCTCGCATACCTCTCCACTCCATCCAACCATCTCATCCTCCCCCTCCCCCTCCCCTCCACCTCACTCACATACACTCTCCTCGTTAGTCTCTTGTTCTCTGTCCTCTCCACACGGCCAAACCACCTCAATGTATTTCTCCTAACGCTTTCTATCACATCCACATCCACACCTCAATGCTCCTTCACCTCCTCATTTGTCGGTCTCTCTCCATGTAACGCCACATGCCCCTCTCAAATAACTCATTTCCACTGCTTTCACTCTTGACTTGTGTCTTTCCAACAAGGTCCAAGTGTCACTTCCATATGTTAGAGTTGGTATCACAATACTATCATGCAGTGAATATTTTACTTCCATGCTCACTTCCCTATTTCTTATCACTGCTTTCAAAGAACCAGCAACCTTTCTTCCTTGTTGTACCCTTTCAAGCCCTTCACTCTCCAAACTTCCATCCTTACTCATCACACTACCCAAATACTTAAATGCACTGACATTTTTCATTTCCTCATCATCCAACCTCACTGTACATTCTGTGACTTCATTTCTTTCAAAGACCATAACTTTACTCATTCCCACATTCACCTTTAGATTCTGTTTCTTACATACTCTCCCAAACTCATTCACCAAGCTGTACAGTTCCTCTTCACCTTCACTTAACAATACAGTATCACCTGCAACTAGTAATACAGTAAATTTCCAAATGCTGCCCTCTCTCATTAGGGCCACTGCTTTATCTTGTATCGTTTTGAAAATCCCATCCATATACAGATTCAACAGCCAGGGAGACATGACACATCCCTGTTACAATCCATCATTCAGAAAGAATTCACTCCATTCCCTATCCACAAGCACTGTAGCCTCAGCACCTTCGTACATACTCTTCATGTCATTCAAGAACTTCCCATTTACTCCATATATTCTTAATATTTTCCACATTCCTTGTCTATCCACTCTGTCATGTGCTTACTCCAAATCCATGAAGGCTGCATACAACTTCTTTCCCTTCTCTAGAAACTTTTCCACTAAAGACCTAAGGATGAATATTTGATCCGCACAACCTCTTCCCTTCCTAGCACCTCCCTGCTCTTTTCCAACTAATTCCTCTGCTATTTCCCTAACTCTGTCAATACATATCCTACCATATACGCTGCCAATTACACTAAGAAGACAAAAGCACCTATGATTACTACAAACTTCTTTTTCTCCTTTTCCTTTGTACAGGGGAATAATTATACCTGACTTCCAGTCCTCTTGGACTTCCTCCCAGGCCAATCTGCACGTCTTCAGTATCCATTCTACAACTATCTCTCCCCCATGCATTAGCATATCACCAAACCCTCCATGAATTCCTGGGGCTTTCCCCATTTTGACTTTCTTCATTGCTTCCACTACTTCCATCCTACTGATCTCTTCCTCCCTTCTCACCACCCTCCTCCTCCCAGCCATTCCCCAGCCACTTATACTCACATTACTGTCCTTTCATTCTCTATATTTAACAGTTCCTTAAAGTGTTGCCTCCATCTGCTCACTTTTTCTCCTTTCTCCATGATCAATCTACCATTTTTATTTTTCATTCCCCTACTAACTTCTTCATCACCCTGTCTAACTCTCTTTACCACCTTCCAGAACATTTTCATACATTCCCTCCATTTTACACTCAAACTCTTTCCAAATTCCTCATCCACTCTATTCTTCCTCTCTCTTACTAATCTTTTCACCTCTCTCTTCCTCTCTACATATACGAGTAACTCTCTTCTGTCTCTCAACTTCATCCATGCCTCAGCTTCCCATCCACTCACTATGTGCTTTCTTCTCTTGCACCACAGCTTATCTCACCTTTTCATTCCACCATGCTGTCCCTTGCATCCTCTTTCGTCATATCTTCACCCCACACACGACCTCACACGCTACACAGATTTCTCCTGTGAAAATTTTGCACACACCTACCACCTCCCCAATCTGTTCGAAATCATATTTACCAACTCAAACCTCCTCCAGGCAGTAAGGGATACCTTCTATATTGAGATGAGCAGAATGGTGGCTGAACAGGGAGACACTGACAGAAGTGTTAATAAGCAGTACAGAGCCCTCAAGAGCAACCTCCTGAGAGTTACTGATTCAGTATAAGGGTGGACAAGAGGCCCACAAAGACATAAAGTGTAACTTGGTGGTGGGATGAGGTTGCAGAAGAAGTTATGGAGAAAAGAAGGCTTTTCTGGGAATGGAAGAAGGGCGGTAACAAGCGTAGGGCTAGCAAAGAGGGTTACATGGCGAAGTCTGAGTCACAGGGACTTTTACTTGATAACCTAAATCGTGTGGAAAGGAAGAATATGATATTTAAGGTGGCAAAGCAGATGAAGAGGGAGAATAGGGATATCATAGATGAGCAGTGTGTGAAGAATGAAGGAAGGGTAGTGGTGAACAATGGGAATATTAAAGATGTCTGGAGAAAGCATGCCAGCTGGTTGTTGAATGAGGAGTTTGACTGGGACAGGGAAAGTTTGGAGCCAGCAGATCCAGTGTTTGGTGTGAGCGGGGCAATAGGCAGGATGCATGTAGGGAAGGCAGCAGGTGTGTCTGGGTTGACTACAGAAATGCTGAAAGTCTCAGGAGATATAGGAGTAGGGTTAGTTACTGACCTGATAAATACTATTATATATGAGTGAGTTGTCCCAGATGATTGGCTGAAGAGTGTAATTATAAATGTGTACATGGGGTAGGATGATGTCCTGGAAAGAGGAAAAATAGAGGTATGAAGCTTTTAGACCTGATAATGAAAGTAATGGAGAGAGTTCTAGAAGGTATGACTAGAGAAAGAGTGAATACTGAATAGATACAGTGTGAGTTTATGCCAGGCAAAGAGACCAGTGATGCCATATTCATTATTCGACAGTTTCAGGAAAAATATATAGGAAAGAAAAGGGAACTGTACTTTGATTTTGTTGATTTGGAGAAGGCTTTTGACAAAGTCCCCTAGAGAGGTAATGAAGTGGGCAATGAGAAAGTTTGGGATTGAGGAGTGGATGGTTAGGGTTGTTATGGCCGTGTATGTGGGTGCTTGCACCTAGATAAGAGTGAATAGAGAGTTGAGTGATAAGTTTTCCGTAAATTTTGGTGTCCACCAAGGGTCAGTTTTGAGCCCCTTGTTGTTTATTATGGTACTTGAAGCCCTCTCATGTGACTTCAGAAATGGACTCCCGTGAGAGATGTTGTATGCTGATGATTTGGTGTTGATTGCAGAGAATGAAAGTTAGGCGAAGGAAAGATTTAGGAAGTGGAGAGACGGCATGGGGCACAAGGGCTTAAGAATAAATGCAGATAAAACACAAGTGATGGTATCTAGGACTGGTGGTGGTATTGTCAATGAAGAGGGGGAGAGACCATGTGCGATTTGCCACAAAGGTGTGGGAAGTAATTCCATCTTGTGCCATGTCTGTTATAAGTGGATGCATAAGAGATGTAGTGGTATCAGAGGTAGATTGTGAGATAATGCTGTGCAGTGTGTCGGGAGAGCAGGTGGAGATTGTCAGGCGTGAAAGAATTGAACTTGCTGGTTCTTGAGTGTATGGAAGAAATCTGTTATTGGGGAGACATGTTATGTGCTGGAGGTGGGGCTGGAGCTAGTTCAGGGAGCTGTTGCCTCTCCTGACACTGAGAGGGCTCTCCCTTCATGCTAAGGGATCTTTGTATGCAGCATGTGTTAGAAGTGTAATGCTGTATAGTAGTGAGACCTGGGCAGTAAAGGAAGAAGATATTCACAGGGTCAAATGTACAGAAATGACAATGATTAGGAGGATGTGCAGTGCATCCCTGAGTGCGAGGCCTGGGAGGGCTGGATTTACAATGGATGAGTTGAGAGTAGGATGGGACTGGAGTGTATTGGTGTTGTGATGAGGAGAGGTAAATTGAGATGGTTTGGGCATGTGGAGAGGATGGGAGATGATAATTGGGTGCAGAAAGTGAGAAGTGTTAATGTTAGGGGTAGAGTTGCGAGAGGCAGACCAAAAAAGACCTGGGACAAGGTCATTGTGTGTGATCTCAGGGATACGGGACTAAATAGGGAAGCTGCCAGAGATCGAGCAGCATGGACAGCTGCAATTAGGTGACCAAGGCTGATGCATGCATGCATGTCAGAGCCTTCAAAAACAAACAAACAAATGAACTTCTCTCATATATTCTGCCTTTTTTCCATCCTATTGCAACCTTTCTACCCTCCTTGTATCTTTCTATCCTCCTGTCCTTCCCTCCTTCTATTCCTCCACTGCATTGGAACCTTGACTTCCACCACCACCAAGTGGTGGTCAGAAAGTCCACTCCATCAACCTCTGTATGTTTTTGCATCCATTACATACCTTCTCATTCTGTCATCCACACAATCAATCACTGCCTTCAATTCATTCAGTTCACCACCCACCCTTCTCATTACATGGAGGCGATTTGTTTGTGGCCACCCCTTATGTGATTGAGATGCCTGGCAAAAGATAGATAGATCACTTTCATGGGTGGCAAATGATGTTATTGGATTTTTCTGTAATTGGCTGTGGAATTCAAAGCAAAAAGAATTTTAAAAAATTTATATATATAACAAGGACTGCCTCTACTCTTCTTTAAGTACTGAATATAAAAATGAATTTGCTTATTCATGTGGGGTGGCTTGTGGCTTGGACTGTATTAAGTACTGTATGTGTATGAGTATAGTAAACAGGGCTCTTGTTTGGCGAGCCACAGATCACAAATGCAAGTATTCTTTTCCTTCGGTGAACAAATTTTACATGCAAGTCGCCTTTTGGAAAGGAGCAAATACATCCACTTCAAAACCCAGTACACTACAAAATAGGTAAATCTCACTTAAATGCACAAAAAAGCACACTGTGATCGATTATTAAGTCTTCCCTGTCACCACTGTGAATGTTTAAAAATAGACCGACAGTCAACAATATACACAAGCAACAAACCCCATTATATGATTCTAATCATCACAATATGTAAATAAATAAATACAGTCATTTCTCGTAAAATATTTCAGCTCGTAGTCAGTTTGGCTACTAAAAATTTATTTGGCTCGTAAATCTGAAACCTTAGGAGCCAAATGGCTCGCAACCATCGGCAGTTAGCAAGAGCCCTGGTAAAGCATGTATACCTTCTATATTTTCTTTATGGTACTGCTACAGCTCATGAAAACCATTAACCCTTTCACTTGCTATGGACAAACTCTTACAGTAAGCCCTCACTATAACGGACTAATTGGGGCTCAGGCCAGTCCGAAATATGCGATTTTCCGATAAAAGCGACATCCGGACTTACCCCTGCTAATCCGGACTTTTTCCGATATATCAGACATTAGTCCGGATTTTATCGGTAGTTTTCACCACCATTGCAGTATTGTACTGTGTTTTACCTTCACTACATTAATCAAATGGTATAATAATACTGCACTGTGCACTGAAAAACATGTCTTTTACTTGTCTTATTGTGGTGAACATAGCTGAAGTTGTTAGGCAGTCCGGACTGAGTCTGGCTATATCGGACTTTTTCCGATATATAGGAGTTTAGTCCGGCAGCTCCTCGAGTCCAATAAAAGCGAATTCCGGTGTACTGAAGTCCGTTATATCGAGGTTTTACTGTATTTATTTCAGACTACTACATGAGATTCTGTTCACCCAAAGGAAATTATTATTCTGAGGGTTAATAACTGTCTTGATTACTACCTGAAATGTTGGCAATTACCTTTTTTTCATAAATTAATCTGGATACAGCCTGAATAAACTACTCAAAGTGCACTCATGGCAGCAAAAGATCAATAACAAAAATAAATATCACAGAGATGTACTGTACTGTACATGCTTTCATTCCAGTATCTTCTATGATCCTCTCTGTCTCTCTCATTCTGCTTTGAGTTTTCTTCAGCAGTTTTATACAATCAATAACACAGTAACCTTACTTTTGTCATGAAAACATTTATGCCCACTCACTCTTCATAAAGCTTGTGTAAGTATTTAGTATAACATTCAAATACTGTATAAGGCAAAAATATCAGTTACTTAACAGACTGTGTAGTTTATTATGTACAAAAATGAAAATAAAAGCAAGTGTGAATATAGTACGTGTATATATGATAAAACTATTTTTATGTATAGTCTGTGTACAAATATAGGTACAGCAAAGTCCTCATAGTAAAAATTATAACCCATAACTCATAACAGGAGTCTAAATGTTATGTTACTGTACAAGCTCAGAAATAAATGTACATAGAGAAGAGTTCATCACCTACCATCATGTGTTTAACAAGAAGACCACCCATGGAGTGGGCCAGCCACACTATGGGTCTCTGTCCTACTCCAGCTGCTCTCAAAACATCATGTAGCTCTTGACTGCGCTCAGCTATTGTACTGGTAAGTAGGAAGCAAGGACAATAGCACTAGCAAATACTAGATGGAAGCAGACAATGCTAAAGTTCTTACTATCACAATAAGCAACAGCTGCATCATGTGCAGTACAGCACAATAAATCCTCTCACTACTGGGCTGAGTAACAAATGTGTAAGGAGGCCCTTAACTCTGAACAGTCATTTATGGAACTCTTGCAACTGTTAGATGTGATCAACCTGTATCCCACATTACAAAGTGCAGTCAGGAACAATACAGGAAGGCCAGACATACTGTGTCATCAACACATGCTTCAGAAATTACTGTCAAAAAGTGAGGACTTATCCATTCCTTAGCACTCACAGTTATAATAAACCCCTAAGAGATGGAAAAGTCACTATGAGAGAGGAAAACTCTGAGACTGATTTAAGCAAAGTGTTACTGCACTGGACCTTTTCTAATATATCTCTAAATATATATATGCTGGGGAGGGAAGGAGAAGGGGAAAGGATACTGGAGTTCGGGAAGGCAATGGACATGATTGTGTACAACATGTTTTTTAGGAAAAGAGAGGGTAGGCTGATTACCTATGAGTTTAGGAGTAATGGTTGCCAGACTGACCATTTCTTGATCAGAAAGGCTGATAGAAGATTAATGAAGAATGTTAAAGTTATAGGGGGCGAAGTGTGTGTGCGGAACCACAAGGCAAGATTCTTGCTCATATTCTTCTGATGCATAACTGGCACCATTTACTAAAGTTTCAGAGGCCTGCCTCGAGTATCAGCAAGGTCTGTCTGCAGCGTATGTGGATCTCAAGAAGGCATTTGATGCAGTAAATCAGAAGGTACTATGGGAACTGCTGGGGCTCCGTGGGATCCCCATAGCGATAATCCAACTGACTGCTGGCCTGCATTCAAACAGTAAGAGTGCTGTCAAGTGTACAGAAGGAATTTACAACTTCTTCACAGTAAGTTATGGAGTCAGGCAGGGATGTGTCCTTGCTCCCAAGCTTTTTAACACCTGGGTTGAAGTAATTCTAGTGTATCAACTGGCAATTTCAGGGTTACTGACCTAGACTTTGCTGATGATGTAGTTTTCCTAGGAGAGTCTCTGGAGATTTTACTGAGTGCCCTCGAGGAATTCTATGAGAATGTGATGTCGTCGGGATTAAAGGCCCAGGCCAAGACCAAGATACGAGCATTTGCTGGCTTGTTGGATGAAGCTGTTCACTCTGTCTGAGCATGTGGCGAGAATGTGGAAGCCTTAAAAAGACTCACTAATCTTGGTAGCATGGTAAATAACAACGGTACATCAAACAATGAGATTTCTCATTGCGTTTGTCTGGCCTACAGGTTATGAATTCACTCAACTCAGGCATTTGGTATTGCTGTATCTGCGCAGAAAGACAAAAATTTGCATCTTCAAGGCCCAGGTGCTCCCTGTCTTACTCCATGGCTGTGAGACATGGACACTAAACAGTGACTTGAAACAGCGAAATGACTCCTTTCGTACTAAATGCCTTCGTAGGATCATGGGATATCGCTGGTACAACTGGGTATGTGACAAGCAACTACTCCATGAGACTGGGTCAAGGCCTATAACCCACATAATATGTCAGCGCCAACCCCATTTACATGGCCATTTGGCCCATCTTCCTGAGGCTGATCCTTCCCATCATGGAGGAGACCAAGGGGAAGGTCACAGAAGTGGAACTCATGGCTGGCATGGATTGATCATTCATGTCATGAGCTACTTAAAGGGGGTAGATTATTGTTGCCTTGAGGGTTGCGCGAAAGGACCTTTACTGGTGCAGTTGGAGGGTGAGTGAGGCAGTGGCTCGATTGGTAGAGAGGTGGCTTGCAGTCCTAACGGACCCAGGTTCAAATCCTCGCTGGGGTAGGGAGCAGTTGAAGGATTTGAATTTCGTTAAAACATGCTTTACTGATCTTCCAGAAGACCCGCCGACATGTCGTAAAAATACCCCCGCTAATACCAATACACCAGTCCTGTATGAGGCAGCCCTTGCCTGTATTCAATACGGACGGTGGGTGTTAGCGCCGTAGTGGTGACATGTAGGGGTGTGTGGTGTGTGGAAGGACTGCTAGGCCTTGATAGCGGGCTGTGATGCCAATGCCCAGAGTCGGACACATTAAAAAAAAAAAAAAAAAAAGTGCCCAATGGCATTTGCCCCCTCATAATGATGTTGAAAACTACCATTCCCAGACAATTTCATTTACTACAGGAATGATTTTTCAAACTGCAGGGATTTAATACAGTTTCGATTACCGGTAATCATTAAACTTAATACAAAATTATCTAGTGAAAATAATACTAAACTATACACTGTTGGATTGTATTTTTTAAAGCTCCACTGCTACCATTAAAGGTGATTTACCAATTTCCCCAGATTTACACCTCTGGCTGGCAATTGTGTGAAAAAAAAAGTTGTGATATTTTGAAACATCCCTGACAGATAATGAAGGTTTATTGCAAACTTCCTCACTTACCTCTCACTCTCTGCAGGACATGGACTATCCCACACAAGCCAGCGGGATTCGTAGCTGACTGCCAAGACACGCACACACTTGGGTAGTGCTGGGGCAAGCCAATCCAGTGGCCAGCACCAGGTGTAGTACTGGTCCACTGCTGGTATCAAAAGAGAGGTTTGTTACAATTTCAGCTTGCAACAAAGGGTCACCATTAATCAATAAGGTATATAGTACAGTAATGGAAAATAAATTAACCCCCTAAACCATGGTGACATCTTTCTAATTCTGTTCTTCCTACCTGATGATGATGATGATGATGATGACTACCTTCTCACAATTTTATTGAAACTACAAGATAGGAGTCCGAAAAAAAATAAAAATAAAATCATCTGAAGGCAGCAAAAATAAACTAAAATATGGTGACTGTGAATGATATGCAATGTGCTTCATGGAACCTGCATATCTTTTCTGAGCACTGTTTAGTTCCATTTTAGGTTAAAAATAAAAAACAAAATAAAATGCTTTACAGAGTGTCTTGACAAATCTAACTCTTACATAATTTGGATAGTACATACTTGCTAGAACTCTGCCACTCCTGAATCTGAATACTAAGTCATGGTTCTATGAAACCTGAGTCGTAGTCATGAGACAGGAATGAGTCTTCCTGGTTGCGGCTTATAACATATCTCCATCTTCATGGTTGCAGCTTAGAACATATCTCCAATCAGATTATATTTAACCATCAACTAGGCTAAAAGGGGTTGAGGATCTTCATCAGGTTAGAAAAAATGCATCAAGAGTTTCACCTACTCTATTTGACCTCACATGGATGGTGTAACTTGCCTTGCCTAGCCTCACCTGCCTTGCTGTCACCCTCCAGGACCAATTTTCGAGTACTCTGAGGGAGAGGTAGCCTAGAGATGTCATCCAAGGCCGCGTCATGTTGCCGGAAGGTCCACTCAGCCCCACCTCTGATCCCATGCACAAGAATTATGTCTACCTCTGCATCCTGAAATAAAATGGTTTACAATAAGTCCTTGTTATGTCCTTTTTTAAACAATTTCATTTACTATAAACCCTGTGGAATTGCAGTGTCTGGCTATGGATGGATTTTAAGTATGTACTTCTTGTTTCATTCTTGCTACCTTTGTATGAATATGTTCATCCTGGGAGAGACTTTTTCTGCAGCAATCTTTCCCAGCTTGCACATGAACCTGATGCTGACCCTCTGTTCAAACTGAAACAATACAATGGGTGGCTGAGTTACACCTTTACTTCAGCAGCATAAGCATGTCACTCATGTGGTTTTACCTACTACAAGATCATATACAAGTGCAGTTGCTTCTAACACCTTTTCTTGCAGCACTGTCATACTTCATTCAGTTTCACTACCAGCCCACCAATCTGAAGACTTTCTGATACTTCCTCATACATAACTATCAGCAGGTATATTCAAAGCAATTCATTCCTCTCCATCAACTGTCAACAAACCAACTCCCATTTTCTTCCATCTATGTAGCTTCATACATGACCTTATACATTTCACACCTCCCAGTCATCCACCTAACCCCTATATAACTAACTTGCACAATGCCATCACATCATATCTTCCATTATTAAATGCCTTTACTACCTCTTTTACATTCTCCATTCAAACCTCTAACATTATACACAACCAAATGTGTATACCTGTTCTACCCAGTCCTGGGCAAGAATGGGACTACCTTCAAGGTGCTGATATAAAATTTGGGGGTCATGGTCCCCACCAGCCCTTCACTACTCAAGTCAGTTTGTTTTTACGTGATGAAACTGGGCTGTCCCTACAACTTGAATACTATACTGAGCCACAGCTGCATGAAATTTGACTAGTTATAAACCAGAAATGAATCTCCATGGTTACTAGTCAAATGATTCTCCACTCTGATTACACTTGGCCATTATCTAAGCTGAAAAGGATTAGGGATCTTCATCATGTTAAAAACTGTGGTACTGTACAGTCACTTCTACAATGTGCTTGTAATGTGTGGGTAGGATTTCTTCTTTCCTAAACTTATAGATGCCCAATGAACAGAGGTTAGAAGTCTGCATCAATACCTGAAAGTGTGATAATCATCAGAGCTTGGTCTTTGATTCTGTGCTTTTGAGGCTGAAATCTTACTAACTGTTGTATGTTTATCATCTTTAATCATGAAAGGGATGACAAGCCCCAAATTTATTACAATAATGCCTTACCACATGGCAAATATAACTCTATCAGGCTCCTTTATAGCTTTGCCAACTGCATTCTGCAATGTGGGATGCAGACTGATCATATCTAATAGCTACAGATATTCTATAATCATCCATCCACAGAGGCTTGCTTCCACTCTGTGATATATGTCTTAAGTGTACAGCAATAGAAGTCCCAATTTGTGTGATTAATTACCAGGCTTTAAGACATACTTCTCTATTTCCATGGTTCTCATGTTAGTACCTCAACTCCCCCCCTGTCCCTTAAAAGGAGGAGGATGAAATGCATGAGAAGGGCAGCTTCAGCCTGCAATCCACTGGGTTCATGTTCAGATGAGTCTAGAGCAACAACAACAAAAAACAAAAAATATACAAAAACAGACCCACCTTACTGTCACCAGGCATAACATATGGATAGACTCCCTCAGGGTACACTGTTCTGACACCTGGTGTTTGCAGTTTTCCTTTTGATTCAATATTGTGCAGTGCTCGCCAGGCTGGCAAGAACATTCGTGAATTTTCACTATTGGCGCAACGTGTCAGAATGTCGATGATACCTGCCACAGTAGAGGAAATTAATATTGCTTTTATATCTCTTTTCAATAATTTCTTTGTACTGTAATAAATATAACAATATCTAGGAATAACTTAGAAAGTAAGCTAGCTGCTGACAATGGTCAGTATGACTGAAACTGCAAAAAATAAAGAAAAATGTATGCCCAATAGCCCAATACACTAACCATGAAAGGCTTACCTTCAGTTACTTATTATGACCTGAGAAAAGATGTTTCTACTATAGAAGCTTACCAAAAACAAAAAAACATGTGTAACTGATGCTTCTTCAAAAAAAATAAATATCGATTACAAGCCTGTCACATATGTATAAAAAAGAATTTTAAACAAATTTAATGGAATCTCTTTTGGTTTAATGTTTGCTGGATAAAACTTGATTTCTAAAAAATGTGTGAATGTGAAGTTCTGACGGAACAAAAACTGCTTGGTCAGCATTCATCTGTATCATAAAACAAAAAATAAACTACACACATTAACTCACCAGCATTGCGGAGTGTTTTGTGACTTTCTTGACTTACAGCCAAATTAGCAATGATCTTGAGAGCCAAGGGAGTTATCAGGTCATTATTCTCTTCAACTGCCTCACACAAGGTCTGTATCAGGTCATTGGTAAGGAATGCTGTGGAGAAGGGAATGTAAATGTTAAAATCTATCTATCTATATACCTAGGCTGCTTCCCCCAAGAAAAGGGAGGTAGCCGAGACAGGTCAACACACTACCAATTTACTCATCCACTCATACACATTCATTCATATCTTAGCCCTAAAGGGGAGAAGGGACAGATCCTCTCCGCACCACACCACACGAGGGTCAACTACGCAGTGCAGTCAGTGACATCCGCAGCAGGGCCCGACAGCAAAGCTGGTTTACCCCAGCCACATCATAATGTATCCAGCCCCTTACCTGCAACTGACCTGATCAGCTGATCAGAAAAAATGCAGGAGAATATCTCCTCAGGGCTGCGTCATCATTTATTCATTCACAATTTCTCTCCATTCATTTCTATCACGCACAGCCACTCTTCCTTGCTCAACAGACAACCCTCTCGCATCCAACGCTCTCTTCACACTGTCCATCCATCCTATTCGTGGTCTTCCTCTCAGCCTTACACCTCTCACATCAGATCTAGTTATCTTTTTCACCAATCGCTCATTATCCAATCTCTCCATATGCCCAAACCATCGGAACACCCTCTGTTCAACTCGATCAGCCATCTCCCGAACAATTCCAGTTCTCCTTCGCACTTCATCATTTCTCACTCGATCCATATGCGTCACTCCACACATACTCCTCAGACACCTCATCTCCATTACATTCAAACTTTTCCTCTCTGCTACACCCATATTCCATGTTTCAGCCCCATATAATGCAGTCGGTACCACAACACCCTCATACAGCCTTCTCTTTACATCCATTCTGAGTGAACGACATCCAAACACTTTTTTCATTCCTCCCAGCACCTTTCCAACTTCATTCATTCTAAACTTCACTTCTGCATCTATTCTTCCATACGCAGCAACATGTGACCCTAAATACTTAAAACACTCAACCTCCTCAAGCAACTCACCATTCAAAACTATATTCATCCTCCTATCATCTACCAACCTCGTACACTTCATCACTTTACTCTTATTCTCATTTATTTTCAGTTTCCTCCTTTCACACACCCTTCCAAACTCCTCTACCAACTGTCTCAATCTCTCCTCTGAATCAGCCACCAGTGCAGTATCATCCGCAAACAGCAGCTGCTTCAGATTCCACTCTCTACCATCATTCACCAGACTCAGTCCTCCACCTAACACTCTTGCATTTTACAAGTCTGTAACACTAATGTGGCATTTAACATCGTAGACTCAGTCCATATGAAAGATGTAAGATATATGCAAGCAAAATGCTACAGCACTTTAATTGGAACAAACTTAAGTGGACAGTCTTTTGAATCGTGACTGTGGAGGTAAAAGTGAGAAAAAAAAAAAAAAACTTCTGACTTTAAAACAGTACAGTATATTGCAAATCATAAGCAACTTTATGTGAAAAAGTAGTAATATCGGTACTTCATCAGCAACTTCACAATGACGATACTTTCAAAGAAACAAGTTCAAACATGGACTAACTATACTCAATATTGGTAAGACAGTACCACAGTGAATAAGTGTGAGGAACAATGAAGGCAGTGGCTGATGATATATGTGCTAATTTTATGTTGGTGTGTCAGAAACATTTCTTTAAAGAAAAAAAAATTACAGATGCTTGTGTCTGCAGTGTGGCTATGGCTGAATGATGTGTGAATAATTCTGTGGTTCATTTCACTGGGCATGCTCTTGTATTACTGTATGGTTGATGGGAAGAAGAGCAGTAAAAGAAAATTACTGCATATACAGCACTCCTTCATTTTACAGCATGGATGCATTTGAAAAACCCATCGCATGATGATGTATAGCATATCCCGTCACTTATAACATGAGCTCAGTGGGGATACGTTTTTGACCAAGGGTCACCCACCCAACAAAGTCTAAAAGTGAGTTTCCATCTCACCTAAAGTGGTTGTTATTTCACTTCACCGCACTTCACTTGCTGCTTACTACCAAAATAAGTCTAAAGACAAGCTTCCAAGTCTCCTAAGCTGGTAATTATTTCACTTCACTACATTTTGCTTGCTGCTCTAACTCAACATCACACCTTATTCCATCACTGACACTAACACAACTGATAGTGACAAATGCAAAGGCCATCTTTAAACAAATGACTGTACTCGTAGACTTGCGTGAGGGCAATTGTATAAGCAAAAATAGCAATCATATACTGACCAGTGAGACCACATTGGATTATAAACATCACATAAGCAATAAATTTATCGTATATCAAAAAAAGGTCCCAATTTTTTCATCACTGTAAATGTGATTCATCACATACTGATTCATCTTTTAACGTGGGTCTGCTGTAAGTTGTTGTTGCTGTTGAGTAACTCTGGACTGTCTGGCCAAGCAGACCCATCAACTGCAGGCAAGCAAAAGCCCCTGCAGGGCTGTCCTGTACAGTGAGCTGATGTTCCCTTGTGGCAGACAGCGCTTTGCCACAGCAAAGCATGGGGAAGAGTGCGGAGATTTGGTTCCCAAATGGACAACTCATTTGCATCTCTCCACCCATTTAACAGGGGCAACACAGTAAGCTCCACATCACCCCTTTATTGATTATGAGTATATGGTTACCATCGAGCACTGTAAATGGTTTCCTGGGTTACAGGAAACCATTAAGTTTGTCACTCAGAGTAGAGCCACTTGAAATAGAAAAAAAGTAATAAAGAGTGACAGGAAGGATGGGGGAAATAGGAAGAGAGGAAGCCAGACACAGATAGAGAATGATAGAGGCTTAGGAAGAAGTAGGCAGCACTGTATCACATAAGTGGATGATGGTCACCACCATCTACCACCAGAGTATATACCATATGTAAGACTGTGATGTGGGAGAATGGCAATTTATATCAAAACCAGGAAAAAGAAAGATGAAGAAGCTTCATTTACAGTTACCATTATACTATCATGAAAATCTTGGGAATTGGTGTCACAAAACAAATAAACAATACTGTAAATCATAATAAGATATGAGAACAAGAACATTATGTCATACTGTGCTTAATTGGGAAAAATAAAATATAGGTGTATATATTACAGTATAATAGGTAAAATCAGAGATACAGTACAACACTGCCAGATTGAGACTTAACAGTATTTGCTGAAACTCCATCACTTTTTCTCTTTATTAAACTTTTATCTGTCTCATTTATACTGATTATATAGCAAAGCTGAATATTATTTAGGAACTTCAATAGAATCAAAGTGAAAATTGCAGATAATATTAATACAAGGAAAGGTTAAATATACATATGGAAACAGTGCTTATTGTGTTTATTAAACATAGATATAAATCTTCCAATTGCACAAGATATAAGGCCGTCAAATAATGACACATAATTAACAGTTACCGTTAGTGAATTCCTTGCTGTAGCTCAAGTACCATAAGGCCCGTATTCCACCAAGAAGTGTTTCATTGTAGGATGGTGATTTAAAAATCTGCTGAGATGGAAGTGGGGTCCATAGTTCTCCTGCATTCATTGTATTTTCTGCCAAAGTTAGCCAGTGTATCAGATGCTGGTCTAGTTCTTCTGACAGTTGTCCCCTCAATGCCAAGTAACGCTCACATTTCACCTTACCTGCCTGTGAATATTTATTCTTTGTACATCCAGCATAAATTCAAGAATCTTCATCTCAGACATCTTATAGTTCACCTGTACTGCAAATGATGGTGTTAAACTCACCAAATATATTTACAGCACAAACTATATGCCGTACAACAGTAAGGCTCACCATCGATGTTCAAAAGTGAACACAAATTGCATACAGAACTAATGAAATCTGGCAATATTAGGTGAATTTTGTTTATCTGTCTGGGCATATACAGTACAGTATACTCAACAATGAATTATTCAAAATAAAATCCTTCTCTGTTCCTCACCACGAGTGTAGCATTCGATTTTAAGATATTTAGATACAGTAATCAGCACACTGTACTAAATAGTACTATCATACTGAATTACTGAATACTGTACCCTATCAATTCAAAAGCATCACAAGAAGGGTTATAAACACAGCATGCAAAGCTAAATCAATGCTGCAAACTGTCTGATTGATGGACAAAATAAGTTGTGTTTTTATATTTTCATAGAAGGCATTTAACTGCTGGGCTTATGGGTGGGAACTGAGCATAATTTATTATACAGTATACATGGCATGATTAAATATTTCTCTTAATGTATATGGCATATAACATTAACCCTTTCTTCTAAGGACAAATACGTTATTCTACTCAGGCTACCACAAGGCAACTCTGTTCAACTGATGGAAATTCTTGAAGTCAATTTCATTCATTCATTCATTACCCAAACCTATGTCACCCCACAGAGGAGCGTAGGAGCCGGGGGCTAGGCAAGTTGGTCATGACATTTAAGATGAGAGTGACCAGCCTCACTCATCCCTGAATGGCATTACGTGAGCAATAAACCCCAACCACCCCTTGGATATAAACCTTCACTGGCTCAATCCGATTGGAGCGCCATAATTACCCACTAAACCAACAGGCACCAAAATTTATAATATAGTCTGGATTTAACCTGAATAAACTTTAATGCATCTATGGCACAGAGAGTTAACAGGCTGATGTATTGTAATACTTACTTCTGTATAAAACTTTGTGACTGAAGGGCTGATACTGTTGGAAGAATTTGTGGTGATTGATGAAAGAGCTTGAAGACCTTTATAAATCTTACTGATGATCCTGTTGTGCTGTAAAATGAGAAAAAATTACACCGTACTTTGCTGAACGTCTCCAGAATGAATATATGGTTCTAAAATTTTAACCAAATTCACAGGTAGTAAATGTTCCTTTAAACATTTTAATTAAATTAGTCAAATGTATTGTATTACTGTATATTATTTTTAGAATCTCACCTTATCAGCAGTATGGATATCCTTGGTCAAGGAACAAAATATGAAAAAAAAAAAATCCTGTTATTATACAGTAAATGATCATAAAGGACTTGTCAGAATAAATGTATATATGCTATTGACAATTTTGTGCTCTCTCTCTCTCAGGAAACCCCATAATGGGCTTGGTCATTGTGTAACTAATCATCAGTTTTATCTCACAAGCAGTATATCAAGATATAAAATATTCTCTTCTGCAGTATTTACTACTGCTACTGCAGCTGGAAAGCAAAGTACAGGCATACCCCGGTTTAATGATGCAACTGGTTATGTAAAATCCCATCACTAGGTGGGGTATCGTATCTCAGGGTGGGTTTGACATGTACAGTACAGGGATGCATTTTTGAGCCTTGGGTTTCCCCACCAACCTAGTCCTAAATCCACCCAAATGAGTCCAAAAACAAGTTTCTAGCTAACCTAAACACCCAAATAGCTTTAAAACAGGCTGAACTAAGCCTAAAAGCAGTTTATAAATCACCTAAACCCAAAAATAAAATCTGAATATAATACAAAATAAGTCTGGAAAAAATCAGACTTAGTAAACTGTACCCCAAAATGACAATGTTCACCCCACCTATGACTAAAACACATTAAGTCTAAAAACAGTTTATAAATAAATCTAAACACAAAATGTAAGTCTATAATATCATCAAAATCGGTTTAAAAAAAACAAAACGCATCATTATACCGGGGTTTGGCCATCGTTCGGCAGGGTAAGGTGGTATTTCTACCTCTATCTTTATGCCAGGGTATCGCATCTAGGGGTATCATATCTCGAGGTCTACACAACTGTGCTTACCTTTTCTTCTCTGGCATTAAACTTCTCTTTGTGATGTCCTATCCGATCATCTGTAAAACAATTAATATTAAATCTGTGAAGTGAGTCCGAACCTCTATATCTTATGAGTAAGAAGTAGTCTGGTCATTTGTTGTGATATCCTCAAAGCTCAGACGGAAAAAAAAAAAGGGGGGGGGGGTGAGAGGGGAGCTGAGGAGAAAAGGGAAAAGTGGGGTTAGGGTGAAACCATGAAGGAAGTGTAGCCTAGATGAAAAGGTAGGGAATAATTATATTGTGAGCAAGAAGTGCACAAGGAGTGTAGTAGAGAGAAGCAAGAAAAGGTCAGTAGAGAATGTGGCAGAAAAATTAACCTGAATTTCTCTCATGATACAAAACTCTTTAATTGGGTGCAAAAATGTACAAATTATTGTAAAAAAAAAAAAGAGAGAGAGAGAGAAAAAAAAAAGCAAATTCTAAGGGACTCAGAAAGCCACAGAAAGATTAAAACACAAATAAAATAAAATAGGAATGATAAGTGCAGAGTGGTAGTCAACAAGGTCAAGCTGCATAATGCACAACAAAGGGATATGGTGCCAGATATAATGCCAACCACAGGAGTGGTGAAGGCTGTGAATATGTTGACATGTGGGTATGCAGCAGGTACAGTACTGGTCAGGTTATGAGCAGAAGCAGGAAAATGTACTGGAGAAAGTGCAATTAACTGTTTTGGGAAATCTGCCACACCACCTGGATAGGTCACTTTGTATTAGCATAACTTCCCTTGTACAAAAGAAGAGGTCAAAGCTAGAGCAAAAATTATCAATGAATAAGTATGTTACAGGATGTGTGCACAATGTATGGGATAATAGCAGAACAGAAGGTATCATAATTACTGTCCAGTGATATAAGCGCAGAAAATTAATTACAGTAATCTATATGTATGTCTGGTAAATTATAAATAGGACAGTTGTTGTTCTGTTCTGTATTCCAACATAAACTGCCATATGGCATGTGCTCCTCTCCCTTATTCTCAGTTATCACTTGTATCAAGGCATGATAAACAGAAATCACCATGTGTATCGTGCTGTACTAAATGGAGGCTGCCGTATGTATCATGCTATAATAAATGAATGTTACCATGTGTATCATGCTGTACTAAATGGAGAAGTCACCATGTGTATCATGCTGTACTAAATGAAATGTTTTATGCAATACCTTTTATTACTGAAAGTTTACTTACCATTTTCCACAGTCTGAAACACCACCTGTCTGTGTTTCCTGATCCTGTCACTAACAACAGCTCCTCTGAAATATTTACAGATCTGTATTATCCAAGTATGTATGGATAGTATGTGTTATCAGGATGTTAAAAGCTACAGGCTGTAAAACAACTTTAAAAAGAACAGCTTCAGGAACAGTTAATTACATCATATTAAATAAGAGTGCACTGTAAGATATTTCTCTAAGTAAAAAAGACAGAGTGCTAAAAAAAGTCTTTCAAAGCAAAGATGAGGGTAATAATGGAAGAGGAGGATCCTTTTTGGTGTAAGTGGAATAGTACATAATGAGAGAGTCAATAAAGAAAATACTATAATTCAGACAGATGGTAAGGTATACAGAAACAAATACATTAAATGGCCATTACATTAATGTTTAATTTTCCAATGATAAATTTATATACAGAGGAACTATTAAATGAGTGCAAACAACAAGAGGCTGTAACCATGACTGGTGTGTGTAAGAAGATGAAAGGGGGAGCATAGATTCTTACAGTCTTTCTTGTGAAAAGTGTATCACAGTTATTGTAACTTTTTTTTTCTTTTTTTTTAATGCAAGGAAGAAGGAGCCTGGGGTTGATAAGGGAGTTGAAGTTGGGTCCAGAATAAGTGAAGGTAGCAGTGAGTTGGGCAGACTGAAGGAAGGATAAGGAATTGACAGTGAAGAGTTCCATGACATTGCACTCCTCCTCTTCCTTACCCTGTCAAACCCATCTTCCTCCCATCCCTTTCCTCCTTCCTCTGTCGTCCCTTCACTTTCCCCTCTCGTCCTGCCTCCATTTCTTCTCCTCACACCCCATCTCTTCCTTTCCATGTCAAACTACCTTTCCTCTCCTTCTCATTTCACTCTTTCTCTGTCCCATCCCCTCTCACCTCTATCTCTTCCTTTCCATATCAAACTTCTCATCCTTTCATGCCCCTCCTCTTTTTCCCTGTTATCTCTTCTTCTCCTTCCCCTCACACTTCTCTGTCCTTTCCCATCTCACACCTTCTTCAACCCATCCACTTTCACCCTTTCCCACCCCACCTTCCCCATCAACCCCACCCTCAAAAAGTTGTAGGGCGTGGATTTGATGGCCATTTTCTAGGTGACATGGATGACCTTGCAGTGCCCCTTCCCTAATGACCAATTTTCAGCCTTATACTGTACCTTATTTTCACTGACATGTTATGTACTGTATGGTTTGCTTAACATCAACAGAGTAACATGTAAGTGGATTATTCTATCTATCTATCCATTTACAGATGCCCCAATCCCGTAAAGGGTGGTCACAAACAAATCGCCTCCATGTCGCCCTGTCCAGTGCCATTTCACTGCACTGCTCCCAGCTCACATCCCCCTCTCTCATTTACCTCTCCACTCCCTTCATCTCATCCTCGGCCTCCCCCTCCTCTCCTCCCTTCCACCTCATTCGCATACACTCTCCTCGTTAGTCTCTCACTCTCCATCCTCTCTACATGGCCAAACCACCTCAATGTATTTCTCTTAAGGCTTTCTATCACATCCACATCCACACCACAATAGTCCTTCACTTCCTCATTTACCAGTCTGTCTCTCCATGTAACTCCACATGCTCCTCTCAAATAACTAATTTCCACTGCTCTCACTCTTGAACTGTGTCCTTCCAACAAGGTCCAAGCTTTATTTCCATACGTTAGGGTTGGTATCAATACTATCATGCAGCGACTTTTTTACTTCCATGCTCACTTCCCTGTTCCTTATCACTGCTTTCAAAGAATCAGCAACCTTCCATCCGTTGTACCCTTTCAAGCACTTCACCCTCTAAACTTCAATCCTTCCTCATCACCCTACCCTAGTACAGTACTTAAACATACTCAAATTCAAATTCAATCACAGACCAAGGAAGACCAAGGATGAGATCACAGAGTGTGATCTGAGGGATAAGGGACTGAACAACAAGGCTGCCGGAAATCGAGCAGTGCAGAGAGCTGCCATTAGTTGACCACAGCTGATGCATATAAGCATGTTGGAGTCTTTATGAAACAAAATGAAACAAAGAAGTGTTAGGAAATCTCCAAACCATCTAATAATACATCCCAAAGTCTAGATTTTTTTTTACCCATTCTGCCTTGGTACCAACAGAAAATGAACCTATTCCAGTTAATACCCTCACTTAACGATTATTAAGGTGAAGGTAAAGGAGGCCATAGCTATACTAAGCATTTTTGTAAGACATGAGCTCATCTTGAGGTTGCTGAAGAATACTTTGAAATAAACCCTCATTACACTCAAACTGCTCCTGAAGGCTCTATCTAACTCCTCCAGTTCACAGTCTCTATTAGCTAATAAAATTGTCTGGTGGTAGCAATGAAATAATACAGTAAATGTCACCAGGGAAGAGTTTAAAGCTGCCATTGGAGAGTCACCTTTAGAACACCTGACAGGACACTGATTTAAAAAAGAAATGTTGGATGGCCAAGAATAGACTGGTAATGAACACTGAAGTAAGTGGTGAAGGAGGAAAGTGGGTTGTTCAGGGGAGGAGGAGGTATACTCAATAAAAAACTTACGAAAAACTTCCAGTTGTATCAATGATTTGTTTTATCAGGAAGGCCAAGTTGGTAAGTGGGGACGCTCACCATTCACTTACTCGATGCAATGCTGCTCTCAGGTGTCTGCCCTTTCCTCTCCTTCATTCTTTTTTCCTTCAATCCTCTTCTGTCTTTCTTTCCTTCATTCTTTCCTTGTCCTTCTGCCTACGGGTGACTTTACACTCCCTCTTCTGTCTTTCTTTCCTTCATTCTTTCCTCATCCTTCTGCCTGTGGGTGACTCTACACTGAGTGACAAGCAAAATGGTTTCCAGTACACCAGAAAACCATTTACTACATTGGGTGGTAACCATATAACCAAATATTGGCACCTGGTGGTTTAGTGGGTAATTACGGCACTCCAGTTGGACTGAGCCGGTGAAGGTTTATATCCAAGGGGTGGTTGGGGTTTATTGCTCACGTAATGCCACTTAGGGATGAGTGAGGCTGGTCACTCTCATCTTAAATGTCAGGACCAACTTGCCTAGCCCAGGGCACCTACGCTCCTCTATGGAGCGACATAGGATTGGATTGTCAAGAGAAGTTTCAGAGCTAGATCAAAATAGCCTCAATGTTGATTAAAAACACACAAAAAAATTACTATATATCAATTTCCTGTTGCTGGTAAGAATTATTTCTGTGGGCAGGACAGAAAGAAGGCACATATTCTTGCTGAGTTGCTTGTTCTTCCTATGAAAACAAATCAGGCCTATAACAGGGAAAATGATAGTACAGTACATTCGTTACTGAAGCTTGCCTGGAACACATTCAAAGGTCCATTAGGAGAGAAAGTTCATTAATGAACTGCACTTACACAATAAACATGGCAGCAACACCAAATTTGCTGAGGACAGTGTATGGACCCCATGCCATTACTCCTTGTAGCCTCTGACCAGCCATCTTAGGAAGACATCTGGATCTAGAAGAACAGTCAATATATACAGCATTAACTACACTTGATGGAGATGCATTTGAAGATCATGTACCAGTAACTCACAGTAGTAATCGGGTAAATAGGATGAACCAAATTAACAAGGAACACTGCCTTTCAAAATACTTGTATGTTCAGTTCAGGATTTCACTTACTCTTCACTCAGAAATGGCACAAAGGCGTAGGCTATATAAGCTGGAAATCTGATATGTCTCGCATACAGTAATTTTGAGTAACTGATGAAAACCGGCAGAAAAGTTGCTGCACTTGTGTATGGATGTCACAAGGAATTATCATAGCTATTGGAGAAATTCTTTTCAGCAAGGGACTATTATCAATAATCAAACCTGAGTTTTGATATACCTGTACTGTAATTATATCTGTTTTGCTGAGGTCAGGCATACCAGTACTTTTGGTAAGATCTATCTATCTATCTATTGCCAGACGCTTTAATCCTGTAAGGGGTGGTCACAAACAAATCGCCTCCATGTTGCTCTGTCCCCCGCCAGTTCACTGCCCTGCTCGCAGCTCACACCTCCCTATCTCATATACGGTACCTCTCCACTCCATCCCTCCATCTCATCCTCGGCCTCCCCCTCCCTCTCCCCTCCTCCACCTCTCTCACATACACTCTCCTTGTCAGTCTCTTACTTTCCATCCTTTCCACATGCCCAAACCACCTTAATGTGTAAGAAAATTCTGCAAATATTTGCATCAGTGTCTCTTGTTTTGCATTATTACCTTATTATGTGTACAGTAGGCGCGGAAAGTGTTGACGCCATCTTAAAAAAAGAAAACATTCTTGTGGTTAGCAAGGAGAAACAAATAAATTAACACTCACCAT
>JAGKTI010003680.1:9718-35485 GCA_018397915.1 Birgus latro
TCGCCCGTGTATGGAGTACAACTCTCATGTGTGGGGAGGCTTCCCATGTGCAGCTCTTCTCAATTGGGTGGAGTCAAAGGCTTTTCGGCTCATTAACTCTCCTCCTCTTACTGATTCCCTTCAACCTTTGTCTCTTTGCCGCTCTGTTGCATTTTTATCTCTCTTCTATTGCTACTTCAATGGTCACTGTTCCTCTGAACTGTCTGCTTGCATCCCTCCACCTCTATGACCGGCACGTAGTACCCGTCTAGCAACAAACTCTCATCCCTTTTCTGTCCAGCTCTCTAATGCAAGAGTTAACCGTCACTCCCAGTCCTTCATTTATGCAACTGGTCAACTCTGGAACTGTCTTCCTCTGTCTGTATTTCCTACTTCCTCTGATCTCCAGTCTTTCAAACGCAGTGTGTCCAGACATCTCGAATTGAACGGATCTTGAATTTGGCTCTCTTTTGTATTGTTTTTCCTTTTTCTTGGAAGGAACAGTATGTAGGCCTGTGGCCTTTGGTTCCTTCTTCCTTGCATTAAAAAAAAAAAAAAGTTAAACACTGGATTACTGGACATGCTTCAGGAGCATTTATGACCACTGTAAAAACCTTAGAGGTGGGGGGGATAAACAACAATCATGGACATGTAAGTAAACATTGTCAACTGCTAAATATTTTCTATAATCACTTCTAAATCCTCATTCTTTGGTTACATTTTATTTACTTCATGCTTTGTGTCCCATATTTGAGTGTACAGGCTGTGAAAGAGGTGATTTTCTCAGTGATTACCATGTCTCTTACATACGTTCACTATCTAGTCAACTGGTGAACATTTTTGCCCTACACACCTCTAAATCATAATTTTTCTGGTAACAGTTTATTTATTTCATGCTTTGTGTCCCATATTTGAGTGCACAGGCTGTGAAAGAGATGATTTTCTCAGTGATTACCATGTCTCGTACATACGTTCACTATCTAGTCAACTGGTGAACAAAATATTTTTGCCCTACACACCTCTAAATCATAATTTTTCTGGTTACATTTTATTTACTTCATGCATTGTGTCCCATATTTGAGTGCACAGGCTGTGAAAGAGGTGATTTTCTCAGTGATTACCTTGTCCCTTACATACGTTCACTATCTAGTCAACTGGTGAACATTTTTGCCTACACACCTCTAAATCATAATTTTTCTGGTTACATTTTATTTACTTCATGCTTTGTGTCCCATATTTATGTGCACAGGCTGTGAAAGAGATGATTTTCTTGGTAATAATCATGTCTCTTCCTTACGTTCATTATGTAGTCAGCTGGCAAACACCTCTGTGCCTTACTTACCTCAAAATCATCATTTTTGTGCAAAAATTCGATTAATTCATGCTTTGTGCCCATTATTTATGTGAATGGGGTCTTAAATAAGTGCTATGCATGTCCGGTAGGGAGGTAGGTAGGTGCTTTTCTGATTTAGGTTAGGTTAGGTTAGGGTCAAGAATGACTGGTGCTGTTGGTGAACAGTGAACACCTTTGCCATACCTAACCCTTTTTCTGGTAACAATTTATTTATTTGATGCTTTGTATCCCATATTTTAGTGCATAAGATATGAGAAATGATGATTTTTATAGTGATTGCCAAGTCTGATACTTACTTACACTAACCTGCCAACTCGTGAACACCCCTGCCTTACTCACCTCAAATTCATCATTTTGGGGTTAAAATTCGTTTAAATCATGCTTTGTGCCAATTATTTATGTGAATGGGGTCTTAAATAAGTGCTATGCGTGTCTGGTAGGGAGGTAGGTAGGTAGTTTTCTGATTTAGGTTAGGTTAGGTTAGGGTCAAGAAAGTCTGGTGCAGTTGGTGAACAGTGAACCCCTTTGCCATACCTAACTCTTTTTCTGGTAACAATTTATTTATTTGATGCTTTTTATCCCATATTTTAGTGCATAAGATGTGAGAAATGATCATTTTCATAGTGGTTGCCATGTCCGATACTTATTTACACTAAGCTGCCAACTCATGAATATCTATGCCTTATTTACCTCAAAATCATCATTTTTGGGTTAAAATTCAATGAATTCATGCTTTGTGTTCATTATTTAATGCATACGATGTGAGAAAGGGTGATTTTCATAGTGATTTCCATGTCTGATACTTACACTTGCTGGCAAGTTGTGAGCACCTGTGCCTTACTCACCTCTATATCATTTTTTGGTTAAAATTCAGTTAATTCATGCTTTGTGTGCATTATTTATGTGAAAGAGGACTTAAATAAGTGCTATGCATGTCCGGTAGGGAGGTAGGTAGGTGGTTTTCTGATTTAGGTTAGGTTAGGTTAGGGTCATGAATGACCAGTGCTGGAGCTTCAGGGCCACTATCTGGACAAGATCACTTTCCGGTCATGCCTTTGGCTCTATTACGTCGGATAGTGGGATGATTACTGTAGTAGAATTGGACTACAGTATTCTAGAATATTTGTAGGTTGCAGAGGTTGTATAAGATAAAACCTATACAGACATATGAAAGCTGCCAAATACGAAAGTCTGTTTGTATTAGGATAAGTGTGCTTAGATGGTATGGTCACATAAAAAGAATTGATGTGAATTGGGTAGTGAGAAGGGTATATGTAAGCGAATTTGAGTGTGAAAGGAAATGTGGAAGACCAAGAAGATGGCATGATATGGTAAATTAATGTGTTAAGTGGTAGGTGGGTGCACTCACCATCCACTTACTTGATATAGTGCTGCTTTGGGTGTCTGCCCTTTCCTTTCTTCCTTCCTTCCTTCCTCATCTGTCTTTCTTTCCTTCATTCTTTTCTCTTCCTTCTACCTACGGGTGACTTTGCACTCCCTCTTCTGTCTTTCTTTCCTTCATTCGTTCCTCTACTTTCTTCCTATGGGTGACTCTACACTGAATGATAAGCCAAATGGTTTCCTGTACACCAGGAAACCATTTACAATGCTGGTTGGTAACCATATAACCAAATTATGGTGCCTGGTGGTTTAGTGGGTAATTAAGGTGCTCCAATTGGATTGAGTCTGTGTAGGTTTATATCCAAGGTGTGGTTGGGGTTTATTGCTCACATATTGACACTCAGGGATGAGTGAGGCTGGTCACTTTCATCTTAAATGTCAGGACTAATTTGCCTAGCCCCGGGCTCTTATGCTCCTCATGGGGCAACATAGGATTGGATGATGATGGATAAAAACTTAGGTATTCACATTCAGGAGACAAAAAAAGTAAAGTAATATAGTAATGGATGGATGGATGATGTATGTATGTACTGTATCCTTTTTGTAGCTTGACTGTTGATAGATTGGTTCTCATTCAGTTATTTAACCAAGTAAAGCACACACAATGGAAAGCTTGTTTACTTTACAAGAGGGTTGGGAATGTCAAAAGCTTGAATCTTCTTTACATGGATATATGTCCAGTTTTACATGGCTTTCCAACATTTGTGTATTTCTTTCCTTTTTGATGATTCTCTTGACCCCTAGTTGTTTGTGGAGAATGAGACAGAAGGGAAGGAAAAAGATTTTTATGTATAGATGCTTAGTATTTTTCCCTTGACTCTTCACAGCCGGCAGAGAGTGTCCATGATAGAAGCAGGAACTGGTGGCCGCTATTTTGACAGTGGGCGAGGTGTGCCTTCCTACCTCCTCAAGCCCCAGCATGAGGATTCCAGTGAGTCCGAGAGCTCACATCCTCGCAAGCCACGTCCTCCCTCATCAGAACCTCCATCAGCCACTAGAGATGTAGCTGCCAGGTAAGTCCTTTTTTAGTTTTTGTACTGGCCTTGTGCCACTACTTCTGGAAGGGGGTATTTGGGATTGGCTGTTAATGTTATTTTTAGGACCAATCAAAGGCATTTTCATTCATGTTGAGAGATCAGGTACTTAACTATGGAAATTTAAACTCATTTAGGTTCCTTCAGGTGCTTGAGGAAACAGGTTTATCAGAAATATGGTGCTACTTTTGTAGGGGGGAGGAGAGAATACTTGAGTTGCTAATGAGCAACTGAAAGATTGGCTGGAAACTGAATGTTTTTGTGATGTGATACATAGAAGAAGATTGAGGTAGTTTGAACATGTGGGGAAAATTAGTGAAGAAAAAAAAAATGGGTGAAAAGATCTAGGAATGTGAATACTAAGGGTAAAGCACAAAGAGGTAGACAGAAGAAGACTAACCATTTGTAGCATGGAGACCTGCCACCAAGTGGACAAGTCTGACACATGCATGTAAAAAGCCTTTCAAAATAAAATTAGAGACCTTGTGAAGAAAATTGGGTTCCAGAGAATCATGAGCTGTTGGTAGTAGGTGGGGGCACCCACAGTCCACTCACTCAGTGTTGTGCTGCCTTCAGGCAACTACATTGAGTGACCAGCCATATGGGGTCCTGTAACCCAAGAAATCGTAGTGCTGCCTACTTCTTCCTTAGCCTTTATCATTCTCTTTCTGAGCCTGCCCTCCTCTCTTCCTATTTCTCCCATCTTTCCTGTCACTTCTTATTGCTTTTCTTTCCTTTACAGGTGGCTTTACATTGAGTGACCAGCCAAATGGTTTCCTGTAAACCAAGAAACCATTTACAACGCTGGGTGGTAACCATATAACCAAACCATACGTGCTCCCTACGTGTCAACAAGTGGGTTGGTGGAGGGTTAGTGCCCCTCCCTGTAAAACAAATAACTCAGAGTCAAATGGCCACCCCTTACGGGATTGTGGCGTCTGGCAATAGATAGATAGATAGATAGAATCAAATAACCAGATGCTACCTGTTGGTCGGTGGGTTAAGGGCTAACTGGATAGGATCCATAAGGGTTTACTTCTAAGGGATTCCCCCCCCCCCCCAGCCTTGGGCCCCTAGGCTCCTGATGAGCCACACACAAAAAAAATAATAATGACAGATAGATAATAAAACAGACTTGTGATGTTCCTGCCATACCCTAGTCTTCCTAGTTGAGCATAACCATCAGCCACAGGGAAACAACTGCATCTGTAAGGCTCTTCTACATGTAAAGTACAGTACATACACCATGCAGGAATCCAGCAACTCTTTATGGTAGATTGTGCCTCAGAAGGGTTGGACCAGGGTCCATCTCATGGCAAGATGCAGGGAAGTACTGAGGAGGTTTGGTTCCCAGGTGGACACCACAGTGCCAACATGTATAGGCTCCTCGTTAGTTCCCGTCATGTGTAATGTTGGTGATCGTGGTCGGAACATAATTTTCTTGACAGAGAAACCACTTAATGTTCATGACATGTTACTTACAGAGAGGTTCTCAGTGGAGCATAGGCAGTACTAGAGGGATACATACCAGTATTGCATGTAGGGCAGTTAGGCATTACCATCAGAACATACCACTATTTTAGTGATCAGTGTGCTTGTAGTATGTTGTGCAAGTGAAAGCAATCATTTTGTGTGTTCATCTGGAGTGCATGCAGATTGGGGCCATAGCAAAGTAGTTTACATGATAAAAGTTATAAGTATAACGTAAAGAATGGTAAGTCAATAAGCAAATGAAAGGAAAAGGTGCAAGAGTGCAATTTGAAGGTGGATTGCATTGAAGTAGAAGAATGCATTGGAGCTAGGTGGCAGTTGTCCTTATCTATTCAGACTGTTTACTGAGATAACTCTTGCTTTTTCTTAACCTGCACAGTTGCAGACAGTGATTTTATTGATCTTCTTGTAAAGTGTCAGACTAAAGATGATGCATGCCTCACAAAGTTCTTCAAAATAAAATGGAGTGAAAGATATTTTTGTCTGAACTGCAGTCCTAATCTGATAGATTCTTTTCAGTATCTCTCACTCTCCAATTCTGAGTTGTGTCACTCTTCTTACTATCACTTTTACATTTTATACTATTCAGAACTCTGCCTACATATGCTACTCTTTAAAGTGGGTATGTAGAACATGTCTTAATAATCCTTTTCTAGTCAACTGTGTAGCTAATGCATGAATATTAATTAGTATTCCCATTCATTCGTATACAGTACACAACTGTGAGCTCTAGAACAGTCATCAAGATAATATGTAATAAGTAGTTAAGCAGCAGAGACTGTAATGTGAATTATTTATTTTTTTAGCCTTTACATTGGTAACTCTTATGATTAGCTTGAATACAGCCCATGAAGTGCATTTCTTGAGATGAGAAGGTATCGTACAGTTTAATGTATTGATAACTGCGAGAGTTTTTATGAGATAATTTGTATCGTATTGCTTACAAAGGCTCGAGCATGCTTGCATGTGTTGGCCTTCGTCACCTAATGGTGGCTCTCCACACTGCTTGATCTCTAGCAGCCTCCCTATTCTGTCCCTTATCCCTGAGGTCACATTCTGTGACCTCATCCCAGGTCTTTTTTGGTCCGCATCTCACAACCCTTCCCCCAGCAGTCACACTTCTCACTTTCTGCACCCAGTTGTCATCCTCCATCCTCTCAACCTGCCCAGACCATCCCAATCTACCCCACTTTGTCACAACACCAATACATTCAGGTCCCATCCTTCCCTTCAACTCTTCAGTTGCAATCCAGGCTTCACATTCAAGGACACACTGTACATCCATCTATTGACTGCCATTTCTGTACATTTGAGCCCATGAATGTCCTCTTGTGGTAAGTGGTGGCGACCATCATCCACTTACTTGATGTAGTGCTGCCTACTTCTTCCTTCATTTTTATCATTCATTTTCTGTGTCTGCCCTTTTCTCTTCCCTATTACAGTACTGTACTCTCCTTTTCAGGTGACTTTACATTGAGTGGCAAGCCTAATGCTTTCCTGCACACCAGGAAACAGTTTACATCGCTGGTTGGTAACCATATAACCAACCCACACTTGTTCCCTACATGTCAACAAGTGAGTTGGCAGAGTGTTAGTGCCCCTCCCTGTAAAACCACTAACTCTATGACAGACGGCTACCCCATAAGGGATTATGATGTTTGGCTATAGATAGATAGATAGAATATCCTCTTTCTTTACTGTCCGGGTCTCACTACCAAATAGCTTTACACTCCTTACACCTGCTGCATACAAAGATCCCTTAGCACAGAGAGAGAGCCCTCTCAGTGTTAGGAGAGGAAGCAGCTCCCCTAACTTCTTCCAATCGGGCTGTTCGGCCAGACTGCCTAGGGAACAACTACTACTACTACTACTTCTTCCAGTCACTCCTTACCCAAGCCACAGAGCTAGCTCAGGCCCCACCCCCAGCACATAACATATGCCCCAGATAGCAAAACTTCTCCACACACTCAAGAGACTCTCCAAGAAGACTAATCCTATATTCCCCCTCAGTCTCGACATGCTATCCCCAACACACAACACACACAAAACTAGCATTATTTCTCAGTCTGCTTCTAGTACCACTACAACTCTTATGCACCCACTTATCACAGACACTGCATAAGATGGAGTTACATTCCACACCCTTGTGGCAAACTGCACATTACCACAGTCCTTCTGCCTAGACAGTAGCACCATCAGTTCTAGATATCATTACTTTTGCATTATCCACATTTACTCCCAAACCCTTGTACCTCATTCCATCTCTCCACATCCTAAATCTTTCCTCTGCCTCACCTTTGTTCTCCGCAATCAGCACCAAGTCATCAGCATACAGGATCGCCCCATGGAAGTCCTTTTCTGAAGTCATGGGGTAGAGTTTCAAGCACCATGACAAACAGTAAGGGGCTCAAAACTTACTCCCGATGCACCACAACATTCATGGAAAACTCATCATTTATTTCTCCATTAACAGTCACCTGGGTGTGAGCACCCATATTTTGAGCCATAACCACTCTAACCAGCTGCTCCTCGATTCCAAGCTTTCTCATTGTCCACTTCGCCACCTCCCTAGGGACTCAGTCAAATGCCTTCTCTAAGTCAATAAAAGGAAATTACAGCCCCCTTTTCTTCCTTACATGTTTTTCCATGAAGCTATTGGACATTGAATATGGCATCATTGGTCACTTTTGTTTTCGTTTTGTTTCATTTTTGAAGGCTCCAACATGCTTGCATGCGTCGGCCTTGGTCACCTAATGGCGGCTCTCCATGCTGCTCGATCTTTGGTAGCCTCCCTGTTCAGTCCCTTAACCCTTAAGTCACACTTAATGACCTCGTCCCATGTCTTTCTCGGTCTACCCCTCCCAACCCCTCCCCCAATATTAACACCTCTCACCCTCTGTACCCAATTATCATCCCCCAGCCTCTCCACATGTTCAAACCACCTCAGCCTACCTCTCCTCATCACAACACCAATACACTCCAGTCCCATCCTACCTCTCAACTCTTCCATCGTAAACCCAGCCCCGCCAGGCCTTGCACGCAGGGACGCACTGCACATCCACCTAATCATTGTCATTTCTGTACGTTTAAACCTGCGAATATCCTCTTCCTTTACTGCCCAGGTCTCACTACCATACAGCATCACACTCCTAACACATGCTGCATACAAAGACCCCTTAGCACATAAGGAGAGTCCTCTCAGTGTCAGGAGAGGCAACAGCTCCCTGAGCTTCTTCCAACCATTTCTCACCCTAGCAACCGAGCTAACTCCAGCCCCACCACCGGCACATAACATGTCTCCCAAATGACAAAACTCCTCCACACACTCAAGAGACTCACCTACAAGTTCAACCTTGTCACGCCTAACAATCTCCACCTGCTCTCCCCGACACGCCGCTCACATGAAATCAGCATTATCTCGCAGTCTACCTCTAATACCACTACATCTCTTGTGCACCCATTTATCACAAACACTACACAAGATGGAATTACTTCCCACACCCTTGTGGCAAACTGCACATGGCCACTCTCCCTCCCCTCTGATTGTACTGCCACCAACCCTAGATATCATCACTTTTGTTTTATCTGCATTTACCCTTAAGCCCTTGTGCCCCATACCATCTCTCCACTTCTTAAATCTTTCTTCTGCCTCTCCTTCATTCTCCACAATCAACACCAAATCATCAGCATACAACATCTCCCATGGGAGTCCATCTCTGAAGTCACATGAGAGGGCTTCAAGCACCATGATAAACAACAAGGGACTCAAAACTGACCCCTGATGCACACCAACATTCACGGAAAACTCATCATTCAAAACTCCATTCACTCTTACCTGGGTGCGAGCACCCACGTACATGGCCATAACCACCCTGACCAGCCACTCTTCCAACCCTAAGTTTCTCATTGCCCACTTCACCACCTCTCTAGGGACTCTGTCAAAGGCCTTTTCCAAATCAACAAAAACAAAATACAATTCCATTTTCTTTCCAATATATTTTTCCCGAAGCTGTCGAACAATGAATTTGGCATCAGTGGTCCCCTTGCCCGGCATAAACCCAAATTGCATCTCATCGATATTCACTCTTTCTCTAATCATACCTTCTAGAACTCTCTCCATTACTTTCATTATCTGATCTAAGAGCTTTATACCTCTGCAATTTCCCCTTTCCAGGGCATCACCCTTCCCTTTGTACACATTTACAATTACACTCTTCACCAATCATCTGAGATAACACACTCATATACAGTATAATCATATTTATCAGGTTAGTGACTAACCTCACCCCAGTATCTCCTGAGGCCTTCAACATTTCGGCAGTCAACCCAGACACACCTGCCACCTTCCCCACCCGCATCCTGCCTATTGCCTCACTCACAGTAGCAGTGTCAATCAATGGCTAAGAGCCAAACACTGGATCATCTGGCTCCAAACCTTCCCCATCCCAATCAAACTCCTCATTCAACAACTGGCTATAATGCTCTCTCCATGCATCTTTAATATCCTCACTGTTCACCACTACCCTTCCTTCATCATTCTTCACACACTGCTCACCTACAATGTCCCGATTATCCCTCTTCACCTGATTTGCCACCCTAAAAATCATATTTTTCCTTTCTCCATGATTTAGATTATCAAGTAAAAGGCTCTGTGACTCAGATTTCGCCCTGTATACCTCTCTTCTAGCCCTGCGCTTGGCAGCCAAGTTCTCCTCCCTGTTACCACCCTATTTCCATTCCCGGAAAAGCCTTCTTTTCTCCTTAACTGCAGCTTCTACACCCTCATCCCACCACCAAGTTCCTTTATGTCTTGGTGGGCCTCTTGTCCAACCGCATATTGCATCTGTAACTCTCAAGAGGTTGTTCTTAAGGGCTCTGTACTGTTCATTAACGCCTCTATCCACGGCTTCCTGTTCAGCCACCACTCTCCTCATCTCACTATAAAAGGCACCCCTTACTGATTGGTTTCCCAGCTTCCATATTTTCCTCCTAGGTACATATGTCCTCCTTCTCATCACTCACTTCTTAAGCACCATGTCACAAATCAACAGTTTGTGCTGCTGCACACACTCCTCGCTTCCTATAACTTTAACATCCCTCACTAATCTCCTATCAACCCTCCTGACCAGAAAATAATCTGTCTGACTACTATTTCCCCCGGACTCGCACTTAATCAATCTACTCACTCTTTTTCTAAAATGTGTGTTACACACAATCATGTCTATAGCCTCCCCAAACTCGAGTATTCTTTCTCCTTCCGCATTCCTCACACCATATGCACGTCCTCCATGGACTCCTTCATAACCTTGAGCTGCTCCACCAACATGACCATTTAAATCCTCTCTCAGAACCACTACTTTGCCCAGCATAAGTCCAAATTGAACCCCATCAGTATTCACTCTTTCCCTTATCATACCTTCTATGACTGTCTCCATTATCTTTATTATCTGGTCCAAAATTTTTATGCCTCTGTAAATTCCTCTTTGCAGGGCATCACCCTATGCACATTGACAGACACCCTTCAGCTAGTCATGTGGGACGGCACATTCATATGTAACCAAATTTATCAAATCAGTAACTAAACCCAATCCTGTATCTTCCGAGACCTTCATCACTTCAGCAGTCAACCCAGACACAACTGCTGCCTTCCCCAACTGCATCCTGCCTATTTCTCTGTCCACATTAACAGCATTAGTCAAAGGCCATGGGCCAACTACTGGATCCACTGCCTCCAAACCTTCCCTGTTCCAGTCAAGCTCTTCATTCAGCATCTGTTTATAATGCTCTCTCCAGGCATCTTTAATATCCTTACTGTCCACCACCACTGTACCTCTCCTTCATCATTATTCACAAACTGCTCACCTGTGATATCTCTATTTTCCCCTCATCATCTAATTTGCCACCTTAAATACTGTACCACGTTTTTTCTTTCAGCACTATTTAGGTTATCCAGTAAAAGTCTCTGAGACTCAGATTTTGCCCTGTATACCTGCATTCTAGTCCTATGCTTGGTAGCCAAGTAGTCCTCATTTCCACCCTTTTTCCATGCCTGGAAAAAGTCTTCTTTTCTCCTTAACTGTGGCTTCTACACCTGCATCCTGTAACTTCTATTACGTCATATAGAATATGGAACAACCAGTTCTGGATTACCACCTTTGGGGTATAGGGGCCCAAGTCTAGGCTATTAGAGACCCCATTTATGCTGGGATTAATCTTTGAAATAAAGATTACCAGTTTGTTCTGTGGTCAGTTTGCCATATTTCTCGAATGGGCAAGTGAGTCTACTTTTTAGTCAGCTATAGTAGTGGAAGAGTTGTCGTACTCAAAAATAGGCTGTCTGTGATCTCCAGTACGTAATAATGAAGAACAAAAGTATAACATTTATTGTACAGTGTTGCTTGATAATCATGTACAGTACCTAACAATGAATGCCTGTTGGTTTAGTTGGTTAAACTGCTCCAACCAGTTGTGCTTCATAAAAATTCAGTACTATGACGTGGTTAGGGTTTACTGTTCATATTATGATGGCCAGTGCTGAGTGATGGGTCACACTCACCATATATGTTAGGACCGATTAGCATTGCCCTAATGGGTCTCTAAGAAAGTAGATACTGGATCGATGAGTGAATAACATTTATGATAGAAAAGTACATTTTTAATTTTATGAGTTAGAATTTACCCACAGCTGTAGGGAGTGTAAAAGTTTGAATTCTGGTACAGTAATATATTTTTACAGCTTGTTTATCAGGGTCCAGTAATATAATTTTATATCCTTGTTATTCCTGCTGCATTAATAATCCTGTATAGCACCATATAGATGAAGGAAGTTGGTGTGCAAGAGAGCACTTTTGAGGGTTCAGCAAGATACAAGTATATTAGCACGTCAAGGGGCAACTATTTGTTATGTCCAAAGTCAAAAGCATTTAAAAAGAAACAAAGAAGAAAGAGGCCTATTTGAAATAAAACTTATTACAGTACATTATTGTGTAATTAACTGTGGGAAAGGTGAGTGCTAAAAAAAAAAAAAATCATTCAAGCATTTTTTGCAGTCACACATAATTTTTTGGAAGAGAGTTTATTATGTAACTTTATTTAATGGGTAGTGTTTTCAGTGTCACTATTTATGTCCATGAATACCTAACTGTTAACAGCACTATATTTGTTTCAGAATACGACGTTACCGACCACTGAGTGCAGACAGTAGTGATAATTTCAGACGGCAGCACCACCAACGCACCGTGTCCCCAGACTGACAAAAACCCCAGCCCTAGTCTTCATCGGCAGGAGGAGATACCCAGCCCCCAGACCCACTCATATGTGTCTCCTCACTCACCTCTCAGGCAAACTTCCAGCCACACTCCCACACACAAGCATCTTTGCCAGGCACTTGCAACATCTGTACCATTGAGCTCGGCTTCATGCATTCACGTAATGATCCTTATATTAATTTCTACCAGCATGAAAAGCACTCAGATAAAGAAATTAAAGCAAGAAAAATACGAAAGGTATGTGGATGCTGGCAAATTTTCTTGAGAAGACAAAGGAAAACTTTGCCTTCATCAATACAAAGTCAAGAGACAAATAAAAGTTCTTTAAATTTTTTAAAGTTATCACAGGTTTAGTTTAATTTCAGTTTAAATATGAAGCCCTACATTCTTCTTTGTCTTACAGAATTTCAAACTACTTGTAGTTATGATTACCCAAAGGTTTGCCATACTTAATGTGATGATGCCTTTTATATAATTAGATGGTACTGTAATGTAATATGAAGAAAGCAGTCACTTAAACTTTTTCAAATTCAACATTGATAACAAGTTGTATAATATTTTCTGCCATTCTGTATCTGAAGCTGCCTGTGGCACTATGCTTGCAAGATCTTTTTTTGCTAATTTCCTGTTGTAGAACCTGCACCTTACTCTGTGATAATGGGCATGTAGAATCACTAGTAATAAAAATTTTGGAGGAAAAGGTAACTTCAGTATTGAAGCCATGGATTAAAGATGCCATGTATAATGTGATGTGGGTGTTGGGAGCTGTCTTTTTCTGCTGCCAGTGTGAGATTTGGGTTGATGAGGGTGATGGGAGCCACAGGCCCTCAGTTGACTGTGAAGAGAGGCTGGTGTAGTGAGGGTGCTGCTGGCTGTATCATCACTGACACATGGTTGTGATATTTGCTATGTACGTTCTGACACTCAATAGGTTAGGTAGTAACTGTGCCATCCTCTGTTGCCATTGACTGACTTTTGAAAGTCACGCTGGCCACAAGCCTCCAGGTCAATAACAGTACCTTTCAGTTCTGGAAGATGTTTTATGAAAAGAGTCATTATGATAATTTCTGGATATATAAAAGGAACCTATGGTCAAATGTGATGTAATGATATTCTTATTTCTTTCGCTCTTGGTAACTGTACTCACTAAGGACTCTGGATAGCTGTTGTAAGTTTACAGTTATAAGTTAGCCTTTCATATTGCTGTTCATGAACTATTTTGGGGAATAACTGCAATATTCTAGAGTGTCTTAGATTAATTATCTCTTACATATTGCCCAAATACTCGGTAGCCCTTACACTTTAAATCTTTGACGTTCCCTCTAATCTATCTGCAAAAGCTGTAAGAATTCCTATGGTGCACATCCATTATGCTAATCAAGCAGTTTGAGTGTTACTGTAATTTGGTAAATGAGGTGCTGGCCTCCATATTGTCCCTTGTGCCATCACCTCACTGCAGGTTTGTTACATTAGCTTTTTCACTCGGTGAAAAAGGATTAATTGTATGAATGCAGTAATGAGTGAGTGAGTGAATGTGTAAGCATTATAATGTTTACTGTGCCACACAAACCATTATTTGTAGCATGGTGTGCAAGTGATGAAATTTTCCTTTTAGGGAAATCACTGTATATGATACCATGTTTAAATGGATGCAAAGTTTAAGAATGCTATGGTAATTAGTATGTACTGTATTTTTTTTTTTTTAATGGAAAGTACATATGAAACTTATTTAGATCTTTCTGCTTGTGTAGTACAAACATACATTGGTCAGCTTGGCATTAGCCACATAAGCTTTGTATTGCAAAACCAGCAAGCTTGAGTTTTGCTGATGACATATTTAAGTATTTAACCTGTATCTTGGTTTAACTGTTGTATGTGGTATTAAATTTAACACTGCATTCTAGTCAAAATAGGGTACAAAGCTCATATCTTTTGTTAATTTTTAAAAATCATAGCTGGATGATCTTGGTACTCTGAGTGGAGAGCTTATAAAATGTCTAATTATTCAGTCATAGATTTATTGAAATAAATGTTCCTTCATAACAAGTATTGTGGAATTACCTATCATGAGGTGAGGGTGGAAGCAGATGTTAAAATTAAGAGTGAGAGATTGATGAATGAGCATCCTTAGCAATGCACGTATCAGATGAATTACAGTATATAAAAATCTTAAAAGGTATTTAACAGTATCTCTGTTCCACTGTCACCAATGTTAGGAACTACTGTATATCTGTGCTGTGACATTTTACTAATGATGCCCAAGTTTTTTACTTAAATAAACAGGAACATGACAAGATACAGAACTATAAGGTGCTTATACACTACGCAATCATCAGTTGTAGTTGAATTTGTAGATCCGCCATATTTGCGTGAATCAGCTGAGGATGGTTCAATCTGTGGTACGAATGCATTGTGCAAGGACACTAATGAGTCACAAGGTGAGCTAATGGAGTTGTGCAATTGATATAATGCCTTAATTTGTAACCTGTACATGTATAGAGATGAACACACTTTAAATATTACTTTAAATCCATATTTGTGAAACTAAACCTTAAACAAAGAAGAAAGATAATCATATACAGATATATATATGGATTTAGATTTTATTCCACCCTGAAATCAAAAGCAGGTTGTCTAGGAATCTCATGTTATTTTTACATTAATTTTTCTATGCCTGTATGATTTATGATACCTTTCTTGAAAACTCCAAATGGCCTCTTTACAAGGCTTCCTATATGTCTCACTAAACAATACTTATCCTGCCGTGCACATTTCAATCTGTCTTACAGCCTCTGGATTTTTTGTTTAGAAGTTTTAATAAAGAATTGAGCCTCGAGATGAAATGTGAACCTATACAGTATTTTCTATTTGAATAGTAAATAGTTTTTCCTTTAACTTAATGGCCTTCTCCTCTTTCAGGAGAAGCCAAGTGAAATGGAATGACTCGCTCACACCACACTCACCAAAACAGTAAAATCTCATTCACACAACATTCACTGTCCCATTCACTCGCTGCCACTTTTTTTAACGATTATTCTACAAACGTAGCCCATTTTATTATTAAAAGTTCCTAATCAGTTTCTGGTATATTATGGTATCCAATATGACTTACTGAAAAATACTCAGCACTCAATTTTTATCTTGAATCTCTCAGGAGTGTGATATACTACAACTACCTAGTAAATAGGTATGGTTTACATGTAAGTCAGTCAAGCTACTGGAGATTATTAGGTGAAGTAAACTGATTGAAGTAAAGAAAGACGAGAGTAACATTGCTTATTCACCTGTTACTTCCCCTTGCTGAGTGCAGTTAGTGGTGTTCATAACAAGGCAGTGCAATTACTGTAAGCATGAGCAGCTTATCTAGTGGCATTCAACTCTATGAGTTTGAGTATGGCATGCATGGTTGTAGAGGCAACTGCAACGTTATGAACGTCACTAGCATTTATTTGTGATTTAATTTTGCTATTAAAGTTTTGTTTGTGAGATTGTAATTGTGTATTTATAATTTGTCAGCTTTAATACTTGTTCTTAAAGTAGATTTAAGTCCATATATTAAGCATGTCTTGGTGAATAATTGGTTGTGACACTGCAGTACAGAGATACATCTTGAATAGCAGTGCTATAAGGTGCATCTTCACTATAATTCTTTTTTATTATTATTGTTCTCCAGTATCTGTGACACACTGCAATGTGAAAGTAGTATCTTTATGTAATATTTGTGGTGAGGAGAGTGACTGGGAAAAGAAAGAGCAGTGTAGAATGCCAAATGCCACTATAAACACAAGAGGATGAAAACTGAAGAATGGTAGTGAAATACATGGTATATCAGATGAAAATAATACAAGTCAGTTTTGTGGAAATTTGATGCTGTATATGCAAAGAAACTATTCTGATGCTTCAATCGAGAGAAAAGATTTACAAACTATGGTTTAATGATGACTCAGTCGAGAGAAAAGATTTACAATCTATGGTTTAATGATGATAAGAATATTAAAATCCCATGTGTGTACATCATGGCTAATCAGAGACTTGCCACAATCACCACAAACACTACATATGGAAGTTACTTTACAGTTCATTCCCAGTGATGTCGGAGCATCGGAGCATCAAAGAACTGAATTTTTTTTTATCCTATTTATGTGGTTACTGGCCATATGTACTATAATGTCCAGATTGTATATTTTTGTTCTGTGTACTTAGATTGTTATTTACAATTAAATTATAGCAATGGATCATATGTATTAATTCCTATGTTAATAATGAGGCTGATCATGTTGGAAGATCAGTAATGGTGTACTGGTAGTTCTACATTATAATGAAAGTGGATCCTTGTTTACCACTAATATTCATTCATTTATCAAGGCTGTGACGTGCTTGCAAGCATCAGCCTTGGTCATCTAATGGTGGCTTTTCATGCTGCTCAGTCTTTAGCATCCTCTGTTTTCAGCACCTTATCCCTGAGGGCACACTATAACTTCATATCAGGTCTATCTTGGTTTGCCTCTTGCAACCCTACCCTCAATGTTCACGACTAACCCTCTGCATCCAGTGGTCATCCTTCATCCTCTTCACCTGCCTGAACCATCTCAATCTACCCCTTCTTATCACAGTACTATTACATTCAAGTCCCAACATTCCTCTCAAGTCCATGTGCAATCCAAAACCCCTAGGTTTGTTATACAAGGATGCATTACACATCCATCTAACCATAATCATCTCAGTAAGTTTTAGTATATGAATATTCTCCTCCTTGACTGCCCACATTTTCGTACTGTACAGCATTACACTTCTAATACACATGGCATACAAGGACCCCTTAGCATGGAAGAAGAGACCTCTCAGTGTAATGGAGGGCAGCAACTCTCTGACCTACTCCAGTCCCACCTCCAGCACACATCATATCCCCCAAATAAAATTTTAAATACACTCAAGACTATCCAGCAAGATTCATTCCTTCCCACCTTTCTGCCTCTGCATGCTGTCCTATTCACACCACACACACAAAATCGGCATTACCCTTGCAACCTACCTCTAATACCACTACATCTCTTATGCACCCACTTATCACAAACACGGCACAAGATGGAGTTACTTCCCACACCCTTGCGGCAAACTGCACATGGCCACACTTCCTCTGTTTTGAGTGTACAGACACATTCATTTATATTGCTGAACATTTTATTAATAAATAGCAATTATTCAATGGAAACCTTAAAACTAATAATTGTTGGTAGATGTTAATGTTACTGCTGCATTTTTCTCAATAAACTATAATGTAATATCCTGTGATAGTGGTAGGTGGTGGCAACCATCAATCACTCACTTGATGTACTGCTGCCTACTTTTTTTACCTTCATCACTTTTTCTGTGTCTGCTCTCTCTCTTCCTATTCTCCCATCTTTCCTGTCACTTTTTATTACTCTTCTTTCTTTTTTAGGTGGCTTTACATTGAGCGACAAGCCAAATGCTTTCCTGTAAGCCAGAAAACCATTTACAGTGCTGGGTGATAACCATATAACCAAACCAAATGTGTTCCTAATTTGTCAGCAAGTGGGTTGGCGGAGGGTTAGTGCCCCTCCCCGTAAAACAACTAACTCAGTGACAAATGACCACCTCTTACAGGATTGTGGTGTCTGGCTATAGACAGACAGATAGTGCAAAAAAGTTTTGGGAATGCATACATTAAAAATCATGCTATAAAAGCTGTTCTACACCAAACATGACTCAGATGTGGAACAGTTCCCCTTATGGGATACATTCGTGGTCCTGGGTGACTTCAATACAGCTACTGGCACTGACAGGGAAGGCTTCAAGGAATGTGTGGTTCCCCATGGCTCTGGAACCAAGAATCCCTAGTTTTTACTCTCTGGATTTCACAGTCTCATACGCTGAGAATTCCTGAATCCTGGTTCCAGTGGCCAGCTCTTCACTGTTCAACTTGGTCTTGTTAGTACTTGCTGGAAGATCCTTCAGAACTGCAGGGTTTTCAGGAGTGCAGAGTTCTTTGCTACTAATCGTAGACTTGTTCCTACTCTAAAGCTACAAATTAAAACTGGGAGATGCTTAAGATGCTACCAGAGTATAGTACTGTACAGTATTTCCATCTTGAGAAACTCAGGGATGGGGAGTGTGCTTATGAGTATGCAGTGGTAGTCTCAAGTCAGTTTGAAGCACTTGGTACTGTCAAGGACCATGTTAAACGAACAGATATTTATGAGCATGTTACCCTGGCAGTTGCTGATGAGTGTGTTGGAAAGTGCCTGAAATCAAGGTGGGGCTTAATCTTGCTGGGAACACTGGCCACAGTTGAGAAGGGTAGTGTTGCCAGTTCTGTCTCAACGGGCAAGAGTTTTGCAGTGAACGGACAAGAAGAGGTATGTCAGGGAAATTGCTGAGATGGAAGGCCGTTTTCATGCAAATAATCTAACCTGCTTATCGGGCCCTGAAGAAGCTCCACTCCAGACCTGCATCTCAGGTTAACTCTGTCTGAACAGCAGATGGATGACTGGTGTCAGTGGTGAGTGGGTATAGGACTCACTGGCCTAAGTACTTTGTGCAGCTGTATGTGGGTGAACCTCCTAATGGAAAGCTTTTGTTGGCTGGTGTACAATCATTGATTGCTCTCCCACCAACTGATGATGTGCCTTCTCTAGCAGAAATCAAGAAGGCTGTGGATAGGCTGAAAATTGGTAGAGCAGCTAGTGTTTGTGGCATCCCAGTAGAACTGATCAAAGTTGGGAGTGAAGCCATGATCAAGGGCATTACATTACAGAAGCCATTCAATGGACTTGTATAATTTCTCCTGACTGGACATGAGGTTTGGTCATCCCTGTCTGGAAAGAGAAAGGAGACCTGTGTGACTGTAGTAACTACCACGTTATTACAGAGCTCAGTCTGCCAGGCAGAGTTCTTGCTCACATTCTCAAGGTGCATATCTGGGACAATCTGCTACAGTTCCTGAGGCCTAAGCAGTCTGAATTCACAACCAAGAAGTCTACAGTTCACCACATTGTCTATGAGTTTTCAAGGAATGCATGCAAACTTGTGGATCTCATGAAGGCATTTAACTAAGTACGAGTAAATAGGTAGGTACTATGGATGCTCCTGTGACTCTGTGGGATCCGCTGGGATGATCAGACTGACTGTGGTCTGTATTCAAACACTATGAATGCTGTCAAGTGTGGAGGAACATCCAACTTCCCAGTAAGTACTGAACTGGAGTAAGACAAGAATGGGTCCATGCCCTCATGCTTTTCGACATGTACGTGGATTGGGTACTTGGTTGGGCTGTGAATCAAAGTCACTTTGGAGTATCAACTGGCAGTTTCAGGGTTAATGACCTTAACTTTGCTGATGATGAAGTTATCCTCACAGAGACGCTGGGGATAGTGTCCTTGAGGAATTTCATGAAAATGGGAAGCCACTGGGAGTTAAGGTCTCTTGGACCAAGATGAAGGTCCAAACATTTGGTGGCTTGTTGGATGAAGTTCAGTCTGTCCAAACACTGGATGAGAATGTGGAAGTCTTGGAAAGATTTGCTTATCTTGGTTGTGTGGTAAATTACAATGGTCGGTCAGATTATGAGATTTCCTGTCTCATTGGTCTGGCCTACAGGTTTATGAATTCACTAAATTCGGGTATTTGGTGTTGCTGTTAATTGTCGCAAAACAAAATTCGCATCTTCAAGGTACTGGTGCTCCCTGCCTTACTCTATAACTGTGAAACTTGGACAGTGATTGGAAGCGACGAACTGAGTCCTTAATTTGGCACAAAAATGCCTTCACAAGATGGTTAACCAGCAGGATCATGGGATATCACTGGTACTACTGAAAACCTAATGAACGACTACTCTGTGAGACTGAGTTGAGGCCTATTACCAGCATGCTCATTTCAGTGCCAACTCCAGATATAGAGGCAAATGGCCAGTCTTGATGAGGTTTACCCTGCCCACAGGGTGATATTTGTGTGTTAAACCGGGGTGGAGGGGTTAAAGGGGAAGGCCACGGACCTCATGGCTGGAGCAAGTTGTAAGGTAGGAGACAACAGGACGGGTTGCCAGTTTTTTTTCGTATGATTTAACAAATATTTCTCCTGAAATACTATTCCTCTCACACCTCTCTCGTCTCATAATGACCGTAAGATTAATGTTATGCTACGTACTCAGAGCTCAACTTCTTGGTCTCTGGGTACGAGTCAGTGACTTGGGTTCTTTCCAAGACAGGGTATAGAGCAGACAACAAAGGAAACAGGGCTCAAACACAGGCTAGCCAATCATACATGTATATTACCACAAAAAGATACAAGTGCAGGACGCAGTACAGTGATACAGACTAAACACAATAGTAGTACACAGGGATAAGAGGTGGACTACCAGAGACCAGGTAATTGCGGGTGTCGCCCAGGTGTGGGAGGCATCCCGTCATGTGTGCGCGCTCTCGCTAGAGGTAAAAGTCCCTTGTCGTGTGCTGGACAGTCTGGTGTGGGCTTCGGGATGGCGTAGAGGAAGGCCTTTCTCTGGGCATGACGGGGGGAGAATTAGGTAGGACGCCCCCCCCCCCCCCCCCAAAGGTAGCATCACACTGGACTGTTTTTCACTCGCGGTTTGCCAAGCACCGAGCATTTGGTGAATTGCATTCTGGCAAGCAATGGCCGGTGGCTGATGCTCCCTGGTTGGACTGGGAGCAACTCATCAGACGGGCTGCGAGCAGCAAGTGGCCTGGATGTAAACAAGAAAAATGGCAACCATCCACCGAAGCCTTCCCAAAGTGTCCCTCTCAACGTATAATGATAATAATGTGGAATTCCTTCTGTTACTGTAATGGGGTGTATAAAAGCCCGCGTTGCCCAGGGGCAAAGTGGGGATTCTTTCTTTAGCTCAGTGGTAACGTGCGCGCGATTCAAGCGCGAGGGCCTGAGTTCGAATCTCGGCCAGAATAGTGATTAATTTATTCAGTTTCATTTCAGTTATTACATTGGTGGCAGCGGTGCGATGTGAGGCAAGGGCCTTGAGGGTCATATGTCGTGTTGACAGCCTTACATCCTGGTGGTGGCCTCCAATGCTGCGCTACCATGTGGGTGAGCGAAACTGACCAAATTAATCACTAGGGGGAGAAAAGAGTGGTGTAATGGGGTGTATAAAAGCCCGCGTTGCCCAAGGGCGAAGTGGGGCTCCTCTGTTTGGCTCACTGGTAACGTGCGCGCGATTCAAGCGTGAGGGCCTAAGTTCGAATCTCAGCCAGAAGAGTGATTAATTTATTAATTTTCATTTCAGTTATTACATTACGAAGGGGGATTTGCCAGTTAGGTGTTCAAGAATCTTCTCGGTGTGTTCTATACGGTAGGCTAGTTCCGGTATCGGTACGAGTCAGAGTTGCCAGTTTGCCTGCTGTTTGAGCTTCGTAAGTTATGCATTAATTTTTTGTGCTCTTTTTCTCTATAATGTTTTGTTTAAGTGATTGTTCGTTAAACTATGTAATTTAAGTATGGTAATTGTTTTAGGGTGTTATGTAATGTAAGAAGACTGGCATATTTTGGTTGTCTCTTAGTTGGCAACTGTTAACTGTCGCACCGTCGAGTTCGTGCTATTCCTGAATAATGCAAGCTTATATAAGGAAGGGGATGAGAGAAAAAAAAAAAAAAAAAAGACACTAGCCGTGTCAAGGTTTAGTTAGGCCTTGGTCAGTTTGAATGAAGTTTATTTGGGTGTCGGTGCAGTGTCAGTGAAGTTGGTATATTTTCGGTACTTGTGAAGTTATTGAAGTTTTATTGTGAAAATAGTGGTGTCGTTAGGCAGTAAGTGTAAATGCAGTTCGTAAAGTTCGTATAGTTCCAGTGCTTGTGTGAATAGTGAAGTGAAGTTGGAAAGCATTAAGTGGAATTATTTGGATAATAAAGACAGTAAACTTTAAGAAGCCAGTGTTTATCTTCGTCTCAGTTAATCTTGTGTGCTGTACACCTAAAGGCTGACCATAGGAAGAACGACTCACTGGGCAACGTTCTGAACTACTGCTGTTGGAGCCTGTGACAGTGTGGGGATTGGGGACGCAACACTTCATTATACATTCACTAATGGAAAAAGTGAGGGAGTAGCCAATGTTGTGGGACCATACCAACTAACTATTCATTTTGAGTCTCTTCTCAGCCATGATCGAAACCACACACGTTTTTTATTTTTCTGAAATCCCTGGAGAATACCCAGAACTGCTGTAGCAGCTGCACATGTTGCGTCAGTCCGTATAGCAGAGGCTGTTTGCGCCATTTCTAGCTTTGTTCATTTACTTTAGGCCGCCGCTGGTGATTATGCTCGTTGTTCGGCAAACGGTTGGGCTGTTGAGTGTGAAGGCTGTTCATTTGCTCGCCAGCAAATGCTCGGCGCTCGGCAAACCACGAGCGAGAAACGGTCAAATGTGAGGCCACCTTTAGTCTCGGTTGGTTTTGTTTTTAAGCTTACCGGGTTACTACAGGTTCCTAAAATGGGTATTGTCTTTGCTAATATAACTGCAATATCAATTTTATGCCAGTTTTTTGTCCCCAGGAAGCTACAGGCTTTTTATATCTCTGTGTGCGTACGGATAGGGTGTGGTAAGGGGGCGTGGCCAGGGCTCTCCGGAGTAAAAGTTACCAACTAGTCAATTTCCTTGAGCCCCACGTGCTCACACCTCTGTACACCTAGATGTACGCTATAGATAAGAAGGAAACTGGGCACAGATAGTGGGCGGTCACAGTGTGTATGGTGACCTAACTGTTCCTGTGTGAAAGGTGTCAGCGTCCTCGCGTGGCGAAAACTTTCATGGTCGGTGCTGAGACAGTGCTTGATTATGCAGCAAGTTTATACTGAGGCGGTCAGTACTTTGGGATGATACTGTAGAATTTGGAAAAAACAAAACAAAACATGCAGCTATCGGCTGACGTCGAGTGTCCACTTAGGATCACACAGCACGCGAGAACTGTCAATTACTTTGTGTTCGTTCCAATTAAAATATTAAAGAAATGCTATTATGAACACCCATAGAGCCTCGCAAACAAGACTGGCACTGGAGTCCTACCAACATTGTGCAACTTCTAATGTTAGAAACTTCATCGAGTAACAGCGTGGAGAGTTGCATACTGTCACCTAGATGAAAGGTGAGTTACACATTAAAAAAAATCACCAGTGATGTAGACTTGTTAAAAAAAAAAAAAGCCTGATTTTGCGCACTAAGCGAGAGGGTAAAGACGCTGCAACTGGAAGCGTCCTATTAGGGTTTGATTCTAAAGGGTAGTTAAGGTAAGGTGACCAGATTTATTGGAACTAAAAGCGGGACACTATCTCGCGCGCGCGCGTGTTCTTTACCTAATTGTATCTTTGCAGGAATGAGTCAAGCTCGTATTGACCCGTGTCTTAAACCATTTTTATTATACATCTTAAATTTATGAATTGTTTTGAGACTATTTCATTCGGTAGTGCATTCCACTGATCAATTGCCCTATTTGGGAAACTAAATTTCCATACGTCTTTATCACCTCTCATTTAATGCAATTTTTTTTTTTTTTGCAGTGTCCTCTTGCTGATACTTCCCCATAGGTTATATATTCATTTATGTCTGTTTTCTCTTTCCCTGATATGCATTTATATAGCATAATCATGTCTCCTCTTTTTCTTCCCTCCTGTAGTGTTGGCAGATTCAGTATTTCTAATCTTTCTTCATAGATCCCTTAAGCTTGGTACCATCTTGTAGCAGTCCTTTGAACTTTATCAATCTTATGTATGTGTTTCTTGAGGATTCCAGACTACTGATGCATACTCCAGGGTTGGTCTGATGAAAGATGTTATCTTCCTCAGCATGTCTTCATTGATGTATGTGAATGCTATTCTCATATTTGCAAGCAGTGTATACATCTTCCGTACCTTTTCATTTATGTGGTCTGCCGGAGTTAGTCTGTTATTGATAATCACACCTAAGTCCTTCTCTCTTTCTGATGTGTGTAGGGTTTTATTTCCTAATTTATAATCCCAATCTGGTCTTTTCCCATTTTTACCAAACTTGATTACATGACACTTGTCCACATTGAATTCCATTTGCCATGTATTACTGCATTCATGAAGTTTGTTTAATTCTTCTTGTAGCTTTACAAGAGTCGATGTTAGTAATTCTCCTTTGTATTTTTGCATCATCGGCAAACATATTTAGATAGCTTTCATTTCCAATATTATTATCTGTGTCATTTAAAAACACTAAAAACATAATTGGTGCCAGCACTGAGCCTTGTGGAACTCCGGTAGTCACTTTCCTTCATGATTCAGTAATTTCCCCTTAGTACTGTTGTCATTTCCCAGTTTCTGAGAAAATCGTGCATCCGACAGTACAGTTTGCCTCGGATTCCTCCTTGATGGTACAGTTTCCATAAAGGTCTTTGGTGCGGCACTCTGTCAGATGCTTTCTTGAAATGTAGATAGATACGGTCCACCCATCCTTCTCTTTTCTGTAATGTTTCTGGCAACTCGGTCATAGTATCTTAATAAATTAGTAACACATGATTTTCGCTTTCTGAAACCAAATTGCCTATCTGTTATCATATTGTGTTCTAGAGGGTTTACCCAAACTTTTCTTATTAGCTTTTCCAGTATCTTACAACACTGGTTAGTGATACTGGTCGGTAGTTGAGTGGATTTTGTCTATTCTCTTTCTTGAATAAGGGGACATTGTTTGCTTTCTTCCAAATATCTGGTAGTTTACCTTGACCCAAGGATTCCTTGAATTTTAACGATAATGATCTACTTAACTCATTGCACATTCCTGTAGCACCCAACATGAAATTTCGTCTGGATCATTTGCTTTTCCTTTGTCTGGTTTACTTAACTCTTCCTGTATTTCTTTTTCTGATAGGCTATTTGTATATCTGGTAATATGTCTGGGCATGCATGTTGCAAATCATCCCTCTCAAAATTATTTTCTTCTGTAAAAACTGATTGGAAATTCTTATTTAGTACTTCACAAATATCTTTCTCTTGTGTAGGCTATATAAGATCCTTTCATCCGTAATGGATTGTATTTTATCTTTTATTTTGGTTTTGCCTAGGATGTAGCTGTAAAATAGCTTCGGTTGATCACTACTTTTATGTCCTCCTCAAACTGTTTTTTGGGCTTCTCTCCTTATTATTGTGTATTCATTTATTGCATGTTTATAGTTGTTATTATGTCCTCTCGCTATTGTGTCTTCTGTATCTATTCCACAACGTCTTTTTTTTTTTTTTTTT
>JAGKTI010003680.1:40361-55593 GCA_018397915.1 Birgus latro
TTCGTCGCGGTCCTACTTGGGACTGTTGAGAAACAAGTCCCACTCCGATCCTGGTGAATGCTTTTTTTTTTTTTTTTTTTTTTTTTAAAGATTCGCCATACTGGTGTGGCACGGGCTCTGGGCTTGCCCGAGAATAGTGCAGTGGGGCGGCATAGCTCCCGTGGGCTCCGTTGACGAGAAGAGGGGCGCATGATGGCAGGCGACATATGCCTCTCTTGCTAGGGCCCTTTCCGCGCCTCTCTGTGGTCTCCCTTGGTGCTGGTATTTCAGTTATTATTGCTGAAGCATGTAATTTGTAGTCCAGTGCAAAGTAGGCTGTATCATGATACACGAATAAAGTGGGCGGTGCTCCCAAGATGGGTGGGAAGTGCTGATAGGGAGAGCTGGAGCTCCCATTTCACCAGCCTTCAGGAGTAGCTCCTGACCATCCCTCTTTGCTGACCTTTTTCAGTGCTTCATTTACACGGGGAATAGGCCAGCATACTCTTGAATGTACATTTTCCTCTAACTCTACACCAAAACTATAGGCACAATACATACCACACTTCTTATTTAAAAAAAAAACAACAACATCCAGCCACTAAGTCGGAAGGAGGGGGAAGTGCTCCCTTCATCGACCCCTCTCCTGATGACCAAGCAAGATGTAGGTTACTGCATCACTGACTCGACTCATTCTGCAGCCTTCACAGCTTTCCAGTCTTTCTATTATTCTTTTCCTCAACGCGTCACCTTCCACTCCTTATTGAGACTCAGGTGTCAGTGGCGACTGATAAAGAGCTCTTCTTTGTATCCTTCTCCCTTCTCTATACTGTTTCAAAGCCAAAGGTGGTTATGCATATGTACGCAGTATTTCTTGTTCTTGTGTTCTTCTGAATTCTCTATGCTCTGGCTTCGGCTATCCTGTAATTCGCTGACTAAATGTATCTCTACTGCCTGTTTGTTCCTTACTTCTACCGACTATGCAAAAATCTTTGACCATCTAATCTCTAAGATGGAATGCATTCTATCCATTTCTCCGAAATCTTCTTCCCAGGTGATGTAAATGTTCACCACCACCTTTTGCTCTCCACTCCATTCACTGATCCAGCTGGTGAGTAAGACTACATCTTTTCTAGCCTTAATAACCTTGAATAACTTGTGCAGCACCCTTCCCGTATCCCTGGCCGTCTTAGAGGGAATTCAACATACCGGTACGAGTATTTGACCTTTTCCTTACAACTAATCCTTTTCCATACTATTAATTTTTTCTCTCCGTTGGCCTCCTCTGATCTCAACCTTATCACTTAACCTATCGCTTCAGTAAGGTCATACGAAAAATAATGTCACTCATACTAAATGCTCTGAATTCTGACTCAGATTCTTTCGCCCCATCTGGAAATTTGCCAAGAACCTTTTTAACAACTTTACTTCATTCCCCCTCCCTCGTCGTCTTCGCTCTGAAGGTTCTGCATTATTTTCCTTCCCTCCTTGTTTTCATTCCGAAGGCTTAGTAGGTATTTCTTCTACTGAGAAGGCAGAATTCTTTTCCCAGACGTTTTCCTCCAATTCGACTTTTGGATGATTCAGGTGCTGTTCCTCTGCCTCCCCCCCCCCCTGCTTGCGACTTTTTCAATACTGACATTAAGATTTCTTCAAGCAATGCACTTTCTTTCTTCACTTGTCTCAGTACTAATAAGGAGTACGGGTCTGATTGAGACCTTCCTCTTGTTACTCAGTCCCGGTCTGGTCGAACAGACCCACCGACCGCAGGTAAGAAACTGCTCCCATAGGGTTATCCCATAGGTTCCCTACATCGTTGATATGTTTGCGTCTTAGTGTGGAATATACCGTGTAGTGGTATAGTGTGTGTTTTGTGTGAGCCTGTTCTACAAGTACACGTATCATCTGTGTTTCCATCCATCCCAAATCTAAGCTGGTAGCTGAGGAGGGTTGGGAGATGTCCTTCCTCTTGTTCTCAAGAACTGTCTCTGTGCTGACACCCTGCTTAAGTAAACTCCTCCGCCTTTGTCGACTTGTGTCTTTTCTTCTGCTGGAACTTTGTTCTTATTTAACCTGTCCCAGAAAAAGGTGACCGTTCCCAGCCTTCCAACTATCGCTCAGTTGCTTTAATATCTTGCATTTTTAAAGTTTTTAAATCTGTTAAAAAAATCGTAATCTCCTTTCCGATCGCCATTATAAGTTCCGTCAGCGATGCTCCAATGGCGACCTCACATTTCTTACTTTTTATCCTCCTCCTTTCGAACTGGCGAAAGATTTGCCATTGCATTTGATATTTCAAAGGCTTTCAGACGAGTCTGGCATACCTCTTTAATTTCCAAACTGCCCTCTCTTGGTTTCTATTCTTCTATCTGTGCTTTCATCTCTAGCATCCTTTTCTGAGCGTTCTGTAGCTGCTCGTGTCAATGACCACGGATTTTCTAGAGCCATCAGTGGTGGTATTCTTCAGGGTTTTGTCCTGCCACCAACTCTCGTCCTTCTTTTTATCAGTGCTCTGAGCTAAACATCTAACCCTATCCATTCATACGCTGATGACCCCCTTCACTCCTCCTGCTTCTCACAACACCTAACATTGCAGTTACTTTAGCAGCCACGGGATGAGGCTCTTTCACACTTAATTTATAACTTGGCTTATATTTCTGACTGAGATAAAAGAAACCTTGGAAATTTTAGTGAATGAAAAACTAAATCACTTCCTATACTTTTCGACTCGCCAATGTCTTCCGCAAGAATATTCTTTAATATTCAGCAGTATTCAACTCAGTCCTTCTTCCCTCAGTATCCTTGGGTCATTCTTTCGGGACTTAACATGAAAATATCGCATTACCTGTGTTGCAAAATCTGCTTCTAAGAGATTAGGTGTGCTAAGCCGACTCCATTCCTTCTTGACTCTCTCAATGCTGTTGGCTTTGTACGGGAGTTTTATTCGTCCCTGTGTGGAGTACAGCTTTCTCTTGTGTGGGGAGGGAAAGGGGGGGGGGTGGCTCCTTACATACAGCTTTTCTCAGCTGGGCAGAGTACAAGGCTTTCTTTCTCATCAGCTCCCCTCCTTTTACTAACTCCCTTCAACCTGTCTCTTTGGCTCACTGTTGCATCTTTATTTCTTTACTATCGCTATTTCAATGGCCACTTTTCTGAACTGTGCTTGCATCCTCCCTCCATTACGACGAACGTGTAACACCCATCTGGCAGCACACTCTAACCCCTTTTCTGACAAGCTCCCTAATGCAAGACTTAACGATGCTCTGTTATTTATGTATGCATCAGGTCAGTTTTGGAACTGTCAGTCTCAATCTGTATTTACTTCTTCGTATGACCTCCAGTCTTATTATAGCAATATGTCCAGGGAGTTTGAAATGATCGTTTTTTTTTTTTTTTAGGGGGGAGGGGGGATCCAGGCTTTTAGGCTTTGGTTTCTCCTTCGCTGCATTTTTTAAAAAAGAGGCCTGATATGCTGTACAAAACCTTTATGATTCAAATTAATGGTCGTCTGTATAAGTAGTGATTGTCATGGAAGAGCATAGGCCAGACTTTTCGAAGTGGAGGGTTTAGATACGGCCATCGTTAACCCTTTCATTGCCAGTCGTCTCTCCTAAGCTGGATATAAACTGTGGGAGATGGTAAGAATAACGTACGAAAAACATAACCTGACCAAAGAAATTAATATTTCACGGTGTTGGGCATTCTCGCTATTTTTCACATTCAAGGATAGTTGTTCGGTGTGCGCATGTGTGGTATATTTCGCTTATTCACTTGTACCACTCCGTATCTTTTAACGCCTTGAATCCGGTGTATTCATAATTGTTGGTTTATTCTTGGTACATGTACTTAGTTATTTGTAAATTGTTGGAGGTTCGTCCCTTTGCAGCTTGTTTCCCGTCGTTCACTAGCATAATATGACTGCTGGCTCAGCATGCTTTCCATGTAGCTTCTTCGTGACTAACATGGTATTTTAGGCTAGTGTACATAGACTCAACATTCAAGATGGACAGATGGCAGTTTTACGCCTAGTCAAAGAGAGCAGTATAGACTATAGGCAGCCTAAACTTGTTCCCTACGTCCGTGACAAGGAAAACACTCGAATTTTATCACAATACAACACGCACCAGTAATTTGTACACCTACGTATTGTATATTTGTTTGGCATAGTTAATTCATTCATATTTAATTCCTTTTATCTGCCGAAGGTTTTCTTATCCTGGCTGTCTTCAGACGATTTCATACACTTTACGATGGACTTGTGGAACTGGAGGGGTTACATGTCATGTACTCAGTGCTACTTGGGCGCTTTCTTTAAAATCCCCTCAATCTGGTGACGTATTCTGTTTCTGATGATGATGATGAAGTTTATTATTATTATTATGATTGTGGTATTTGATTATTATTGTTATTATTATCATTATTATTATTATTATTATACTGGTATTTTTATTGCTGCTGCCTTCAGATTATTATACGAGTATTCCGGTTCAGGGAGACGATTCCAACTGGTCGCATTACATACAACCCATTCACTATTAGAGGTCCCTCAAAAGCTGAAGAAAATCGTCAGCTGGTTCCATAAGTATATGAAAAAATGTCGTGGGAGTGAAGGGGTGCAATAAATACAATCGTCTGGCAGCAGGTAGGTGGTGGCGACCAACATCCTCTCATCTGATGTAGTGCTACCTACTACTTCCTTCACCTTTGTCATTCTTCTTCTGGGTCTGCCATCCTCTTCCTATTTCTTTCATCTTTCCTGTCACTTTTTATTAAACTTTTTTCCTCTTCAGGTAGTTTTACATTGAATGACAAGTCTCATGGTTGCCCGTAAGCCAGGACACCATTTACAACGCTGGGTGGTAACCATATAACCAACCTTACGTGTTCTCTACATGTCAGCAAGTAGGTTGGCGGAGGGTTAATCCATTGACTTAGTCCAACGGCGACCCCTTAAGAGATTATGGCATCTGGCCATGGATAGATAGATAGGCTAGTTGGGAAGCAGCAGGAATAACGTACCGTAATAAGATAGGTCATCGCAGTGGTGGAAAGTAACTGATCTGGAAGCGGTGTAAACGTCTTTCAAAATGCACGATAAAGGCCCAGTAATTTCTTCAGTGGCATATATATATTATTTTCTCTTATTCTTGCAACCACCAGACACACAGACAGACCTCTAGTAGTCAAGAAGTTAGTGAAGGCTGTATCTCACCCCTCTAGTTCGAATAATATAGCTGAATTAAAGTCTTTACATAGCACGAATAAAAAAAAAAAAGTCACTGGATTCAAAGGGTTAACATCTTCTGTCCAGTGACGTGTGTTTCATTTTGATATGCCTTCACCAGACGATTTTATTGCCTTGTTAGAAGGGTCTCTTGTACAGTGAAGTTGTTACTGAATGTTACGTGTTTATCTGACGTCCACATTTTGAAAAATCTCTCCAAAGCTGAATATAATCGTCTGGAGATTGGAAGAATGAAGTGCAAAATACCGTACATCAAAATGAAGTGGTCATTTTTTTTTTTCTGGCAAACGAAGTGAGTACTTTATGAAGCTTAGGAGAGCCGGATAGATGTGAAGGGAATAATGGAGACTATATGTAATCCTTTCAGCCCGAAATGCCTCTCCTATACTGAGTAAAATCGTCTGTTGGTGTTAAGAATGAAGTAAAAAAAGATGTATTATGATGAAAAGAATTAATCTTTCTAGCCCGAGGACGTTCTTTACCTTTCATTCTTGCTATCTCTGGCCGATTTTTCCCACCCTTGGAGAGAATTTTTCGAACTACAGTAATAATTATAGCTACTGAGCCAACGTACAGTGCCCTCACACAGTGAACGTATTCAGAGTAAACGATTCGCCTAGTGAACGAGCTGGGGGTAATCAGGCCCACAACACTATACTGAACGAGTTGAACCCCGAGTGAACGAAATAGGGGAAAAAAGTAGGCCATAACCGCCGTTTCTCATATTGAACGACTCCCCCCCCCCCCCCCCCCATCAAGCTCGGGACCGGGGGGTCGCGAGTTCGAGCCGCGCCCGGGACCGCCGTGCCGTTAGGGGTAGCGCTCTCCTGTTACCTAGCGGGGCTATATGATCTCATTGTAAGGTCTAGCTCGGGGATTCTTTAATCCTTTAATCATATTGAACGACACCCCCCCACCCCACCCCACCCCTGGTAGACGCTGCACAAGACGTCTGATCTGAGCAACCTGTTGAGCAGAATCAATGGAGGACGATGACTTGCCTATGTCGAAGATTTGTAAAATTCTAACAGCAGTGGATGTTCTGACCTCTTGCCAAGGCAACTGAAACCAGCTACCTTAGGACATAGGAAGTGCTTAGTGGAATAGAAACCACTTTTCGTTATTACATTGAAAGGCACAGTATGGAAGTCAACATAAGAAAACAAACACTCATCACACGCTACTACAGAACTCAAGAACAACAGGAGCCAGTGGCCTCTACATCATCTGCTACACTTCCCGGGGAATACAATGATGATGTGATGTCAATGGTGTCATCTTTGGACTTTGAAGGTTTTATGGGAGAGGTGAATGAGGTAGAGGCACGTGGGGAAGTGGTTCGGTCAAGTGATGAGGGCGAGACTGGTGACGGGAACGAGGGAGCGGAAGGTGATGTGGCGGGGACACCCTAAGTGTATTTCCCTGCCTGGGAACCACCTGTATTCAAGCCAGTGAGGACTGCCATGTGTTTTATATTTTATATATCTGTACTGTATGCGTTTGAAATGTGCTCTTTAGTACATCTCTTTGGCTCAAAAAGTGGACTTTGAGGAAGCAGTGCCGCCCATATTCTATTTTTCCCATAAGATATGTTGTTCACAGTGAACGTATTCTCAGTGAACGAGCTCGTCTGCCGCCCATAAACTGGTTCACTGTGCGAGGGCACTGCATCACCTTAATTGCTAATTTCTCCTACGCTGAACAAAATCGTCCGGCTGTAGCATGTATCTGTAGTGCGGGAGTCATTTTTTTCAGCCCGGGGACATCACTTTCCAAGCACTTTAGCTGATACTATGTGGTATTATTTTGCTTACGTCTTCCTAGTAATTAAGGGGTTAATGGAAGCTGTATCTGACTCCTCCAGTTTGAGAAATCCTCCCCGAGGTAAAGAATGAAAGAACAAGCAATGCAACGCTGTTGCAACGCTCCATCTGACCAAGTACATATCCCCCACCTCCCGGCACATCTAACCAAGTGCATAACGGCCCTCACCCCCCCCTCCACATTTTTTCTTTAAAAGTGGGCGTAAGGATAACTCCTTGAGGATACATAACCTGGACCTTTCAGATTCCTTGCGCAGGTCATATTGATATCTGTGGGATTTTTTTTTTACTTTTTCATTATTAAAAAAAAAAACGTAAGACACAGCATTCTACCCATCATACGACACCAGTTAACTAAAAGACACATACTGTAACTATGTAAATTTCATGACTTCGTAGTGAATACTTTCTGAGTTCTGGCCCAGAAACGAAATCTCTACGCCCGGCTAGCCGCCCTGCCGCCCATCTGTATGGACTGACACCTGTTGACCCCAGTGATAACAACACCCTCCTCTGACTTTGTCAGGTTGAGGGTAAAAATCGCCTGAAAGTAGCAAGACTAACATAAAACACGTCATCGTAATGAAAGTCAGTTTTCTAAACAATATTGTGCTCTTATGTGGAAGATTTTTAGTTTCCATAAATGCTTGTATTTTTTTTTTTATGTGTCCGACTCTGGGCATAGGCTGTACAGCCTGCTATCAAGGCCCAGCAGTTCTCCTACATTCCATACACCTCTACAACCTCTACATGTCTGTATGTTATATAATTATGTTCTTTTGACTTTCAGGTGATTTTATTTAGATTATGAGAGCTTTAGAAGTAGAGGGGTTTGATAAAACCCTAATTAACTCCATCACTACAGGGTGATCTCCCCTAAATTGCATACCGTATGTCAAATCAAAATCGTCTGCTTGGTTGCCAGAATAAAATTTTAAAAAGGGCGTCTCTTAAATTGTATGAGCCTGTTCGTTGCCCAGATTGAGAGAAAAAAAAAAAAGACGTTGTGAGCCAACTATCCAAATTAACTGCTCGGTAAGCAGGCCGAGTGGGAAACATTAGGGCCTAAGGTCTGGTCGGGAGGGGAATCAAACCTCAGTAGGCTAATAGGCGTGTCGGGTGAGAGTTGAACAAGCTACCCCCTCTCTCTCTCTTTTTCTGTCTAAAAATGGTGTGCTAAAATGTGCACATATTGGCATTAGCAGTAGCGAATTAATTCCCTCAACCCCCGAGCCATCTTTTCCGCTGTTTCCAGGCGATTTCATTCCTTTGTAACTTAGTATTCCACGGACTGACTTTATCTGGCAGGTAATGAGGAGCACATCTCTAAAGAAAATCCTCTCTCCCCCCCCCAAAAAAAAAATCAGATTATGTGCAGACGGTTAGGTTTGTGAGTTGAGTCAGGATTTTGAGAGGTTGAATGCTGAGTAATAGTGTGTGTGGCCTGTTCCACTAGATATGTTGTTTATTAGTTCTCCCTCTATCGTGTTCATTCTTTGCTCCCATCCTTAAATGAGAAAAAGAGACTGTGATGATGATGACGATGATAATGAGATAGTTTGAAGTCTTTCCTAAGCTGAACAAACCATCTGGAGATAGCATGAACATACAGTAATTATATTAGACTGTATCATTTATATAGGCCTGCTGTGATTAATACCTGTATAAATGAAGAAGTAGATCTACATTTTACATTTCACTGGATATTTCTACTGAGGTTTGTTCCATGTATTTTGCTCCTTTCCCTTCCCATCAGCTTCCCTTCCCCTCGCCCTCCCATCTGCACCCTCTCTCCCCCAGCCATTTGTTCCCCTTTCTCTCCCCCTGCCATTTGTTCCCCCTCCATTTCATCTTCGCGCTTCTTCTCCTAGTCAGTTTATTTTTTTTCCTTCATACTCTTAATCATCATGACTTTTATAACAATTGCTAATTGAATTGAATCATAGCATATACAATTATTTGCCATTGAAGATTTGCCATAAATTATGTTCATGACCTTTATCACTCAGGCTCGTATGAATCTCTCAGCTGAATAAATTGTTTGACATAGCATGAATGGAATATTAAAGCTGCCCCACCCATGACAGGGTTAATGGTACGAGTATCAGCGCTCAAGCTTCTACTATACTAGCAGAAAACTTTTGAGGTTAGCTTGAATAAGTTACGGGAGAGTACTCAGTCATTATAGAGTAAATATGAGGGCACTAAGAATGCCCTATGCCGTCCTTGTCCTGTTGTGGTGGCAACCAGTATCCTAATGCAACCTTGACAGTCACCTGGTTATGGTTCACATTGCAATGGTTGGTGTGGTTCTGTTGTGGATGGTGGAGACTACCTTAAGGTATGTGGTTATGGAGCCTGTCATTGAATTCTGGTGTTTGGGTGACATGATTACTGGGGAGGGGGATTGCAGAAGTTAGCTCAGCTGCGAGAATCAGAAGTAGCTGGACGAAATTTAGTGACCTGAAAGGCCCATCTTTCTTGATGAGAAGGAAGCTGTACGCTTCGTAAGTGAGATGCGTAACGTTTCATGGAAATAAGTGGACAGTGAAAGATAACGACGTCTGGAGGTACGAACGTATTGAAATAAGAATGTATCCTACACTGCTACACTGAGAGAACACTATAAATAATTAAGAGGATGTTAAAGGTACCGAGTGTATTACAGACATGATGTGCACAAGTAGCCAAAGCTTAGATGGTTTATACTTATAACAAGACTGTGCGGAAGTAATTGGGTGAAGAACTATCTAAATTCGAATGTGAAAGGTCGAACTCGTGCTGGCAAATCTTGGATTACATGGTAGTGGATCCTGAGAAGGAACCTCACGGTTTGGGGAACTTGACAGGGAATATGCAGGAAGCCGAGCAGCTGGAAAAGCCGTCATCAGGTGGGCAGTTGATTACCCCAAATGTTACTTAGTGAATGAGTCTTACAGTGGTTAGTTACTGTACCTTCTCTGGCAGACAGCTGTCTTAGTGTAATGGTCAGCGTATCTTTTTTAAACACAAAAGGTACAAGCTTCTTGCCTTTGAGGAATTAGAGCTAAATTATTTCTCTGGAGACAGGGGAGGTAATGCCACGTTAATTTAGAGGTGAGAGATGAAGCTAGAATCCCACCTCATTGCATTGACGATGGGGCGTGGTGACCTCACCGTTCAGCCTTTGTGTTGGAAACAGCTTTGTATTTCATGCGGAATCAAGTAAGGGAGGTAGGAGAAGGGACTTTCTTTTTCCTTTCCAAATAGTTTATAGTGCCCTGATTTCGATCACCCTATATTATATCGCATGGGGAACTGGGTAAAGATGGTGAACCTTCCCTAGAGAACTGTCATACAAGTGGCAAATAACGTAAGGATAGAAAAAACAACAGTGAATGAAAATATTAAAGCAGACTTTTCACCGACTTCAGATATCATATAGTGTGAGTTTTACATAGATAAACGCCTCTAATGCCGGTGTTCGTGAGCCCAGTGAACATATTAGACCATCTGGAATATCTGGAGGTACTAGAAGTAAATGCTGGAAAAACTACCCTGCTTTCTCAGAATAGAGGAATTACACCACCTGGTGCCGAATGCATATAGAAGACATCCGCCTCTTCCCACTAATTAAAACCATTGCTAGACTGGTCCATATACTTATAGACGCCTTGCCCCGTATAGACATACCTTGTTCGTTGATTGCTTGTTTAATTATGCCATTGACGTCCACTTCCATTTTTATCCTTTGTTTGATAAGCTTGAAGCCAGTCAGATATGGGCAGGGTCTGTAAATACATTTGACTTGGCATTTTTTTTAGATTCTTTTAACTCCCAGGCTCATAGGACTCACTCTCGGCTGAATAATCTTCTGAATAGTTAGGTGGAATGCAGTGCGGTACTAGAGTTGTCCGATTCCTTGTACTCACTCTCAGCAACAATTAGGTTTTTAGGACACTCAGGTCCTTAGGGTTCACTCTTAGCAACACTTACACTCACTCTCAGCTGAATACAGTTGTCTGGTGTTATCTGGAACAGAATGGTTACCAAAGCCCATGAGAGGGTCAAAAGTCAAATGTGATTGTGTGAGTCTGAGGCCGCGTGTACTAAGCTCCTTGGTAGATGTTGTAGAGGCTCTTTTTTTTCCAATAAATATGTAAATGCCTGTAGTGTTCCTCGAGCCTGTGCACAGCTGTGGCCCATAGTTCCTTTACACCCCACCAAAGCCTTAAAAAGTCTTGCTAAACTAACTAGTAATAATCGAATGGGTTGGAATCTGACACCATTAACCGGAAATTTCAAGAATTTAAAGAAATCAATGACCAGGAGTTTACATTCATTATCCTTTTTTTTTTTTTTTTTTTTTTATATATCATCAGCGATATTATTGTATTTCTTTCTCTTTTCACCCACAGTGGGCACTGTGTATCAGTGGGGAGGTGTGGGCAAATGGTTAGTGAAGGGATCTGCCATTTGAAAAGAAGCGAGTTCGGTCCCGAACTGGAGAAAGGAACACTGATTAATTATTTTAATTATAGTACTACAGACTTTACTGATTGGTAAGACCCGCCAACATGTTACTTCTTTTTTTTTTTTTTTTATGCAAGGAAGAAGGAACCAAAGGCCATGGGCCCGCAAACCGTTCCTTCCAAGAATAAACAAAAACAACACAAAAGAGAGCCAAATTCAAGATCCGTTCATTTCGAGATGCCTGGACACACTGCGTTTGAAAGACTGGAGATTATAGGAAATAGGAAATACAAACAGAGGAAGACAGTTCCAGAGTTGACCAGTTGCAGAAATGAAGGACTGGGAGTAACGGTTAACTCTTGCATTTGAGAGTTGGACAGAAAAGGGATGAGAGGTTGTTGTTAGACGGGTACTACATGCCCGTCGTAGAGGTGGAGGGATACAAGCAGACAGTTCAGAGGAACAGTGGCCATTGAAGTAGCGATAAAAAAGAGATAAAGATGCAACAGTGCAGCGAAGAGACAGAGGTTGAAGAGAGGTAGTAAGAGGAAGAGAGTTAATGAGACGAAAAGCCTTGGACTCCACCCTATTGAGAAGGGCTGTATGTAGGGATCCTCCCCACACATGAGAGTTGTACTCCAACAGGGGCGAATAAAACCCGTGTATAAAGTCAACATCTGTGTAAGGGTAAAGAAGGTTCGGAGTCGGCTTAGCACACCTAATCTCTTGGAAGCAGATTTCACAAGAGATGTAATATGTTCTTTCCAAGATAAATCCCGAGTGAAAGAAACCCCAAGCATGTTCGAGGATGATGTAGGAACGAGCTGGACATTATTAAACATCAGCGGGTACTCCTGTGGAAGGTTTTGTCAGGTTGATAGGTGCAAGAACTGAGTCTTTGATGCATTAAAAACAAGAAGATTATTTTTACCCCGATCAGAGATACGAGCCAAGTCAGACATTAGGTGTGCCATAGCCTCATCCCTTGTTTGTTGAAGTAACTGCTGAGATGGGCGTTGAGGGAACCGAATGGAAAGGTGAAGGGTGGAATCATCAGCATATGAGTGGATAGGGTTAGATGTACAGCTTAGAATGTCACTGATGAATAAAAGGAAGAGAGTTGGTGATGGGACAGAGCCCTGAGGAACACCACTGTTGATAGATTAAGGAGAAGAACGGTGGCCGTCTACAACAGCGGCTATAGAACGACCAGAAAGGAAGCTAGAGATGAAGGCACAGATAGAAGGATAGAAACCGTAAGAGGGCAGTTTAGAAATTAAAGATTTATGCCAAACTCGATCGAAAGCCTTTGAGATGTCAAGCGCAATGGCAAAGCTTTCGCCAAAGGTCCCGAAAGGAGGATGACCAGGAGTCTGAAAGGTAGGTGAGATGCTCGCCAGTGGAGCGTCCCTGACGGAACCCATACTGACGATCAGAAAGAAGGTTGTGATAGGAAAGATGCTTTAAAAATTTTCTGTTAAGAATAGACTCAAACACTTTTGAAACATAGGATGTTAAAGCAAATTGGACGTTAGTTAGAGGGTTGGGAATGGTCACCCTTCTTTGGGACTGGCTGAATGAGAGCAAACTTCCAACAAGAAGGAAAGGTACACCTCTGCTAATATCACCACATTTTCCTAAATGAGACAGCCCTAGCATGTTTTCATTATGGACGGTGGGTAATATCGTTGCAGTAGTGACTTGTGAAGGTGTGCGGCACGAAAGAAAACTGTTGGGCCTCAGGGAGTGAATTATGAAGATTATGACCAGAAGCGGACACTTAATAAAAAATAAAATAAATAAATAAACAAATAAATCACGCAGGGCAGTACTGCTGAGGAAAGTTGGAAACAGGAGGAGTTCACCAGCCAGTCCAGTCCAACCTGACCTTCCTCTTTAGCTGATCTACTTTGCTGTATCAGCATAATAAGAGTTCGACATGTTGTTCACTGTAACTCTCTTCACCTGGTTCCAACACACCCACGTGAAGTAGGCAGTACGTAGTCTCTCAGATATTTTCCCATTGATGCCCTTATGATAGCTGCATAGCTCCCAGTAGAGTCCGCATCTCTGCCACACAGGGTGTTTTGGGTAGACTGTAAAAAGAAATCCTGTTGAAATTAATGCACGCAGGGTTTCTCAAGTTGACATTATACGAAATTACGTGGAAGTCAGTCCGTACAAGGTGTTGTAGGCGGCCCCTCTGAGAAACCGTTTATTTTTTGTTTTTGTTTTATTACAGGGTGTTTTGTGGAAAATTTTCTAGAGAAGGGAGGGAAATTGTATGCAGCCTTCATGGATTTGGAGAAAGCATATGGCAGGGTGGATAGACAGGGATTATGGAAAGTATTAAGAATATATGGAGTAGATAGGAAGTTGTTGAAGGCTGTGAAGAGTATGTATGAGGGTGCTAAGGCCGGAGTGCGTGTGGATAGTGAACTGAGTGAATTTTTCTATTCGAAGGTTGGATTGAAACAAAGATGTGTCATGTTTCCATGGTTGTTCAGTCTGTATATGGATGGGGTTTATAAAAGAGATACAAGGTCGGGCAGTGGATGTTGGAGCGGCCCTAGTGAGAGAGGGCAGTGTTTGGAAACTACCAGTACTGTTGTTTGCAGATGATACTGTGTTGCTAAGTGAAGACGAAGGGGAGCTGCAAGGCTTGGTGGATGAGTTTGGGAGAGTGTGTGAGAAACGGAATCTAAAGGTGACTGTAGGGAAAAGTAAAGCGATGGTCTTTGGGAGAAGTGAAGTCATTGAATGTACAGTGAGGTTGGATAAGGAGGCAATGGAAAATGTGATTGCAATTAAGTACTTGGGTAGTGTGATGAGTAAGGATGGAAATTTAGAGGATGAAGTGCTTGAAAGGGTACAACAGGGGAGAAAAGTTGCTGGTTCCTTGAAAACAGTGATAAGAAACAGGGAAGTGAGCATGGAAGTGAAATAACTACTACATGACAGTATTGTGATACCAACTCTAACGGAAGGAGGTGAAGCTTGGAGCTTGTATTGTGATACCAACTCTAACGTATGGAAGTGAAGCTTGGAGCTTGTTAAAAGGACAGAAGTCAAGAGTGAGAGCAGTGGAAATGAGTTATTTGAGAGCAGCATGTGGAGTCACATGGAGAGACAGACTTACAAATGAGGAAGTGAAGGAGAGTTGTGGTGTGGATGTGAATGTGGATGTGGATGTGTTAGGAAGCGTTAGGAGAAACACATTAAGGTGGTTTGGCCATATGGAGAGGATGGAGAGTGAGAGACTGACGAGGAGAATGTATGTGAGTGAGGTGGAGGGGGGAAGAAGGAGGGGGAGGCCAAGGATGTGATGGAGAGTTGGAGTGGAGAGGTAAATGAGAGAGGGGGGTGAGCTGGGAGCAGGGCAATGAAATGGCGGGGGACAGGGCGACTTGGAGGCGACTTGTTTGTGACCACCCCTTACGGGATTAAGGCGTCTGGCAATAGATAGATAGATAGATAGTGTTTGAGGTCGATAGTTATGAGAAACTGTATAGGTCTAGTCACACATGGTGTTACAGGTCAACTATATGATAAACTAGATGACAGACAATTCATACTGTGTTTAAGGTCGATCCATATGAAAAAAAAATGTATGGTAGTCTAATTATAGTCTTTCAGGTCGACCGCATAAGAAACATTTATCGACGGCAGTCTCCTTAACCTCAGGCTAAACTTTGAAAACTGTGTATATATATTCTTTGTATCCTTATTCTTT
>JAGKTI010003681.1:0-14100 GCA_018397915.1 Birgus latro
GGGTAGACCGAGAAAGACATGGGACGAGGTCATTAAATGTGACTTACGGGTTAAGGGACTGAATAGGGAGGCTGCCAGAGATCGACCAGCGTGGAGAGCCGCCATTAGGTGACCAAGGCCGACACATGCAAGCATGTTGGAGCCTTCAAAAACGAAAATGAAAACAATGTACAGATAGACAGATGGTTCTTATTCACTTTTTACCCTCATTTGCCTGAACAATTCCCTATATACTGAGAAGAGAGAGAGAGATTCCTTTAGTGTACTGGGGATTAAGTATGCCTTTAGGATTGCCTATAATAATCTTATCCCATTAAACCAGTGGAAAATTGGGTTTAGATGATGATGATGATGATGGTGGTAAGTGCATGATGATGATAAAGAGGACGACTATATTAGTAATGGTGATAATGATAAAGATGATGAAAATAGTAATGATGATGCTAATGATGATAAAGACGATGATGAAAATAGTAATGATGATGCTAATGATGATAAAGATCTATCTATTGCCAGACGCCTTAATCCCGAACGGGGTGGCCACAAACAAATTGCCTCCATGTCACTCTGTCCCCTGCCATTTCAGTACCACGCTCCCAACTCACACCCCCCTCTCTCATATACCTCTCCACTCCATCCCTCCATCTCATCCTCGGCCTCCTCCTCCCTCTCGCCCCCTCCACCTCACTCACATACACTCTCCTCGTCAGTCTTTCACTCTCCATCCTCTCCACATGCCCAAACCACCTTAACGTGCTTCTCCTAACGCTTCCCATCACATCCTCAACCACACCACAACGCTCCTTCACTTCCTCATTTGTTAGTCTGTCTCTCCATGTGACTCCACATGCTTCTCTCAAATAACTCATTTCCACTGCTCTCACTCTTGACTTCTGTCCTTCCAACAGGGTCCAAGCTTCACTTCCATATGTCAGAGTTGGTATCACAATACTGTCATGTAGCAACTTTTTCACTTCCATGCTCACTTCCCTGTTTCTTATCACTGCTTTCAACGAACCAGCAACCTTCCTTCCCTGCTGTACCCTTCCGAGCACTTCACCCTCCAGACTACCATCCTTACTCATCACACTGCCCAAGTACTTAAATTCACTCACATAAAGATGATAAAGATGATGATGAAAATAGTAATGATGATGCTAAAGATGATGATGAAAATAGTAATGATGATGCTAAAGATGATGATGAAAATAGTAATGATGATGCTAAAGATGATGATGAAAATAGTAATGATGATGCTAATGATGATAAAGATGATGATAATGATGATAAAGATGATGAAAATATTAATGATGATGATAATGATGATAAACATTCACCAAATCATTAATCAATGTTGCTCTAAAACAAAAAATACAAAAGTTAGACATTTTATTTTGCTCAGGTAAGTACCTTTAAAATGTTTCTTCCATTCACCTAGAACTAGGCATTCATATCCAAAATGTATATAGTGTGCAAAAAAATTACAGTGATTTCAGCATCATCTCCTTCACAGTAGTATCAAAGTGTAAAACAATATACATACATACATAATACACACACAAAAAAAATGCACATTCCTTACGTACATGTACTGAAAGGCATAACCAATACGCCATATACACTGAGGCAAGACAATTCACCTAAAGGCTATGTACAGATACAACAAATACAACAAAAATACCATCAAATCAGGGGTGGGAATCACAGACATATTTACAATTGATTCCTCACTGCAACTTTGATTCAAACAAAAACCTATAAACATGGGATGGGTCTGTATTTTGCCGTCTGTGTTCATCTTGCAGAAAATGGATATACCCTACAATAGTTCTCCCTTCCCAACCAGGCTTTGTTCTTGTAGAAGTAGCAGTAGTAATAATGTTAGCTGTAGCCCTAGATTCATCTGAAATGTGAACCCAGTGGCATGCAGGCTTAAGTTGTTCTCCCACAGTCCACCATTCTGCCCTTGGGGGATAAGGAGGGAGATGAGGGACAATTGCATAAATGGGCTGCAGAGCCAACCAGTTGTGTTGGAGCCATCATGAGAAGGCATCCCTCTCCAGCATCAATTCCCCATTATAATACACATATCAGGTACAGTTTAAGAGAGTGGGAAACACAGGAGGAGTTGATATTTTCCTCTCCTCGTTCATCCCACAGAAAAGATGTACCCTACAACAATCTTCCTCTTGTGATTTAATTTATTCTTAAAGAAGGAACGGAAAGATTCTAAACTCCTCCTTCCTCCAAATACAAATGATAGTTATGAATGGGAACTTCCTCCAAATACAAATGATGCTTATGAATGGGAACTTCCTCCAAATACAAATGATAGTTATCAATGGGAACTTCCTCCAAATACAAATGATATTTATGAATGGGAATTAACCATAAATTTAATCTTGACTGGCCTATGAGCCCAAGAGAGAGAGCCCAGGAACAAACAGGACCTAGAAAACAAAAGGACATCAATGACATCAGTTGCAGTAACCAGATTCATTTGAAATATGAACCCAGTAGAGAGGAGACTGATTTTCCTTCTCTGGCAACCTGCCATCCTACTTTTGGGGCCCAGGGAGGGATATGAGGGACATTTGTATAACTGAGCAATGAGTCTGCCCTGTTATACTGGTGCCACCACATGATGTCCCTCACCAGCACCTCTAAGACTGTGAAAGGATTTAACAGAGATTGCTTCTAACCTCTTCAGTATGAGAGGTACTTACACAACTGAGTATTGTACAATCGTTTGGGAGTAATATGTACTAAACAACAGTGCACTGTCCTGTTGGTACAAAGGATGCAAACTGGTAAGGAGGAATCAGGATTCTGAGAGCCTGATTGGTGAAAGAATGAATGTGTGGTTTACTTCAATGGGCATGCTGTTGTATAGTTCATCCTCTGCCATGTTTTTCTCTTTCTTTGCTTTCTGGACCCCACCTCACCCCATCCTTGGGTGTGGAAAAGATGTTGAGATGATGAACTTTACTGACATGGTGCACATTCTGGTCAGCTTTGGAAGTTCATTACATTTTTTTTCACCTTAACTTGGTCTAGAAATTGCAATCTCTCCATCTTCACTGCAGAGCTGTAACATCAGATTAATGCTAGGCTATTATGCTTGTCATAAAAAAATGCTAGGCCCACAGCACTGTTTTTTTCAACCACTGAGCGACACAAAATAATCTGCTAAAGGAAAAAAATCTGGACCAAGTTAAGGTGAAGGACAACAACACTGTATTGTACTATAAGGTACATCTTTCTAAATCTTTTCACGACAATGATGTATTTCTTATCATATTCATGCTACCTCCAGACAATATTATTTAATTTACATAATACTTTTTAAAACGGAGGGGTTAGATACAGCCTCCTTTAATCCTTCAACTAGCAGGGGGCTTGTGTAACCTAAATAAAATTATGTATAGAGAGTAAGCATGAAATGGAAAAGTGCATCATTGCGTGGTGAAGGTCGAATGGTAGATAGTCAATCTTCGAGTAACATGGACGATATGGGCTGAACAAGGACTGTGGTATTCAAACCCGCGCCACTCAATATGTTTGCGGTAAAATGTGGTCTGGCCACTTTCCAAAGCTCTCACTTTTACCTCTTCTTACTACCGTACCCCACATAAATTATCCCCTACTTATACCCACCATCAGGTAAAACACTGAAAGAAATATGATTGTATCGTAATTATGAACATGAATGGTATTAAAATAGCATTAACAAAAAGCAAAAAGATAAATATAAACAAGTGATGCAGCGATTTGAGCTGTTTTCTTATAGACCTACTCTCTAAAGGAAAATAATTTTAGCATTAGATACATCTCAGGTGATTACCTTTGATTTTCGATTAAAAAAAAATATTGGAAAACAAATGAAATATACTTACTTAGCGATATTACAAAAAGCCACCTGAATGCCCGCAATAGTGTGGTCATTGCCAATTTCATTGACTCGACATGATGTCAACATACCAAACTCAAATGTATACAATTTAAAACCATAAATAACAGTAGAAACCCAACTGTAGGAAAGCTAAGTGGGGATCCCCCAGTGATTATAACCTACCTCACAGCGTGCAAACTAAAATGTGCATTATGTAAAACTTGCGTCAAAACAGTATTGCGCATTAAGAGAATTAATTAATCAAGGTGCGTCGAGCAATCGTCACATGACCATGCATAAAGCAAATCTTTATATACATCAGAGGGGGGATATCCTTTAAATTATGAAACAGATTAGAAAATTTGTGTTTGGTGATTAAATCAGAACAGTCCATATTAGGTAAAATTTAAGATACACACTGAATGAAAAACAATAAAGGAACCTCCTATTTATGACCATGTTGAAAAACTAACATTTAAAAAATGCTCCCTACATACATTAATCTATTAAAAAATAGCAAATGATCCTGTCAGCACTTTGTTCCAATAAGAAAGCTGGAAATACTGCATCACTATCATACATGATAAATGGCAAGAGTTAGGCTGGGTACCTGTGTGTTGTTGAGGTGTGGTTCCCTTGCACTCTCCCCACCCCCAAAGTTGCTGTTGTCATTGTTGAGATGCTGTTGCTCCTGCACTTCCTTCTTCAATATTTAAGTCGAATCCTTCGATGTTCAGGGCTGAAACAAAGGAGTTGACCTCGTCATCAGAGGTGGATGTTCCAGATGAAAGCCGGCCAATCATGATGAGTCTGGCAGGTGACATCACAGCACGCGACTTTCAAACTGCGACACCCAGCCAGCTGACACTTCCTGTGTAAGCTCGAGTTTTTCCCTGCGTTGAATATGACCGGTCGCATCATGCTGGCCGTGTAAGTACAAAACTGTGCTACTCAATGGGAGTCCCCACAAACTGGAAAAAGATGCCACCGCTCACCAGATAACTTAATGTAAAGTGCAAAAGTGGGGTCAACTTGAATCACTCTCTGTTATACAATTTTTGTGTTATTTTACTGAAAATAAGATATTTATTGATTTATCTACATATATTACTGGAGAATATATGACTTCTTTATCAAAATATAATAGAAACGGAAGGTTGCGTCCATCTCAGTTTAAGGACAGTCTACATGCGAATATTATGTTGCCCGGGAATTGACCACTGTCATGTTTTAGGTGGTGACTGTACATTTGTAAGGAAAAATGATAAATGGGTATAACAAAATTGTATCTTACATAACAAATGAAGGAAATATGGTACTTAAACAATTGAAGATCAAATGAACTCACTGAGCTCATGTGGCGGCGCTTTCTCATGGGTAGCGTGGCGTAGTTTGTGTGCCTGCTGCCAGGGGTCCAGGGCAGCACAGATGATGTGCATACACCAGACCGGATGCCCGCGCCTTTTGAAATAAGCCGATGAATCCAGAAAATATAGTGCCGTGGTCGACTGCACAGCTAAGATTTATGTGGAAAAACAGATTGTAGCAGAACTGAGACGTTTTCTCAAAGCAAGAGGATAACCGTGCCTTTAAAATATCGGGTCGCTGATCTTGGCCACGTAAGATTTCGGCCGTACAATTCTTACTATTATTAAGTGTATAATGTACAGAATCATGTCAGGATTTGCCAAATGAAAGATTACTATCTTTGGAAACTGTATGAAAAATTTTTCCAACAACTGAGATTCATAACACTTGATAAAGTGCTGAATGCAAAAACACACAATAAGCTTTCATGGCTTTTAGTAAACTCAGTGGAGAACTTTTCAGCGTAAATCTCGTTTAGAGCATCGGTAAAATATCTAAGACGAAAACAATACTAGTATAATGCTTTATGCATGAGTAATAATCCCGATAAGAATTTTTTTACAGGAAGGTACACCAACTCTGAGCGGGTAGTGACCCCACGCTATTTAGGGATCCAGCGAACACTGGCAACTTTCAGGAGTTTGCGGGGGCTCTAATTGTGTGTTACTCAAGGACTGACTGAATTTCTGAATGTGACACACTGTTATTATCCTTTATCTTCTTCTTTATGCAAACAATATCAGTGCTAAACAGATATAAACAGACAAATAGAATTACTACCCTTAGCTGGATAAAACTGATTTGGTAGTAACAAGAAAAAGTAATTCGTTTTTGTCACTGTCAGAAGGTCAGGGCATATAAGACTAACTGCATGGAGTACTGTATCTCTGAATGCACCAAAATCAAAACTGAAAAAATAGTGACAAGAATACAGAATTTTTGACATATGGCACCTCCCAAGTTCCTCCATGAAGCACCCTTACTTTCACAGTGCTGCTCCGTGTAGGAACTCTGAAGGTGCCATGGGTTAAAAAATTCATTGTCTAACCTGCATTTTCTCAGGTTATCAAGTCTGCCACATAACGAGTTACCCTCATGGAGCTCCTCATATAACACAGGATTTGAAATTTACCCTTAAGTACGAAGTGCTAGAAAGTCTCCTAAGTTCACAAGAATATGCCCAGTGGAAACATTAAAATCATTGCCATCACCAACAATTTTTATCCCACCCAAGGATGAGGTAAGGCAGGATCAGCACAGAAAAACAGAGTTGTAACATCAAAGCCATATTAAGGTTACAAGAACAGTTATATCCAGTCCAACATCAACTCTGTGAGGTGTAGGAACCCAGAACTAGTTTACTCTAGTCCAGAATATATACTTTTTTTGTACAATAATATTCCTGTTTCCTGAACTTATTCTTATTACTATGGTACCAGTTGGTTTCATCCCTTCACTCTAGGAACATAATATTTGGCCTGTTACTGATAGGTGAGGGTGCCCACCATCCACTCATTTGATGCAGTGTTGCCTTCCAGTGACTCTACACTTAGAGACAAGCCATATGGTATACTGTAATCCAGGATATCATTAACATCAGTGAATGGTAACAATATAGCCAAATGGCGCCTCATGAGTCAAGATGCTCCAACCAAGTGGGTCCCACATGGGTTTACATCCAAGGTGTAGCTGGGGTTTATTGCTCATACAATGCCACTCAGGGTCAGGCAAGGCTGGTCACTCTCGCCTTAAATGTCAGGAATGAGCAGCCTAGCCCTGGATCCCTACGTTCCTAGTGGGACAAACGGCATGGTTATGGATAACTGCAACTTCCAGTTTTTGTTTCAACTTGGTAAAGGCCTCTTGTATTGAGCATGTTAATGAAGTCTGTATCAAACACCTCCAGTGTGCAAACTCTCTTAAGATGAATAAAGTCATTTAGAAAAAAATATGGGTCAAGGAAGTGAAGAAGTTAAAGAAGAAATCTCATAAGAATTACAGTCTTCATTAACTCTTTCAGTACAACCATTTTCTTGCTTCTATTAGATGATTTTATTTAGCGTAAGATACTGAACACCTCTTGTACTGAAGAGGTTAAGGGTAGGTGACCAACTTACTGCCCAATTTATTCATTTATTTATTTATTCATTTATTAACTTATCTTCATTGTTTTTGTCAGTAAGAAAAATCAAACATCTAATGATGCCAGTTTAATCTCTTCAGTTGTAGGAGGTCTCTCATAAGTTGAATAAAATCATCTGGCACTATAGTTATTTCACCTTAACTTTGCACAAATTTTCATCCTTTTGCTACGCACTTCATGCTGCCCTGTGGCAGAAATACAATGCTACCTTTCCATAACATTTCTGTATGACTAGTACCACATTCTAATGTTAACCTCGTTACAACTTCATTCAAGATGGAGAGATGGTAAGTTTAGGCCAAGTTAAAGTGAAAATGAGTATAGTAAGAATACAAGAAAGATACCACTAAACTGATGGAGTAAGTGCCAACTGCATCTTACCCCTTCCATGAAGGTGGTGTCATAAGGTGGAGTCATTGTGAGCAAAAACAGTTACTATGTTAGCCACTTTTTTGAGCTGTTTGTACTTACTCTTACCTCATGCTCAAATGAAATATTTAAGTCACAGTTTAGAAATTATGAAAAATTTATATTTAGCTCATGCGAGAACTCACTGCAGCAACAAATCTCCTAGTACATTTCAAGCTGCTGATTGGTAGGTCACTTGGCTCACAAAAACAGCTAACAGGTTACTATTTTTTTTTTTTTTACCAGTGTAATGCTGGCTTTAGGGACTCAAGGCAATGGGGGTAGTATTCTTGCTTGCTTAGGAGGGCTTCAGAGACGTCTTCCTCAGTGATCTATTTAGCCTATGTCACCTTCATTATTCTTTTCTGTGCCTTTCATATCTCTTTAGCATTATATGCTGACTGCACAACTAACATATAAGAAAATATCAATATGCCACATACAGAAATGTAGTGGTATGAGGTGTTAGGCAGCCTCCTTAACCAACCAGAATATGGGAAGAGGTTACTCAGTTCAAACACAAAAGGCAAGGGTGGGAAGTCACTTGCAATGGAGTGGCAGAATGTGCACAATTAACTCCGACCATCCCTCAGTGGTATAATCACAAGCAGTACAGGAAATTTTTGATTCAGAATATTCTGAAAAATATATACATGTATGCAATATATAAATAAACAGGCATAAGGTTAAAGTGATATTTGAACAGCATAACAGTGCAACATATGATCTCATCACCCCTTTAGTACAATGATGTCTTTTTGTATTTCATTCCCTTATAATTAGACAATTTCAGTCATCTTGCAGCAGCATGGTTATGGGAGGGTGTGGGGGTGGTCCAGGCCCCCCTATCCAGACCCCTGGCTCCCCCACTGTCCCCCACTCCATTTGAAATTTTAGATTATTCTTAAATGTCAGGACCAACTTGCCTAGTCCCAGGCTCCTATGCTCCTCTGTGGGGCGACATAAGATTGGATGATGGATGGATGAATTTAATATGTGCACACTGTACTTTTACACACTGTGTACAGGTGCACCATTCCAGAACAGGGCTTGGTTCCACTGCAACTCAGTCATCTATGGAGACCTGGGCATGCTATTTTCATGTAAAGGGAAAACCTCTTGTAGTGAAGGGATGAAGGGAGTCTGTCTCTATCCTGTTCTAGCCTTTTGATATAATTACCTTCCCATAAACTGCATAAAACTCTCATGTGATACCAAGAATAAAATAATGCATCAAACAGGCTAACATTAACAACCTATAACACAGCTCATCTGATAGCACACACAAAATACAGGCAGTCCTCATCACAAACCAGGGATGTTCCAAAATATCACAACTTTTACCAGCAATACAGGCTGGCCCATACTTAGCGCTCACCTAGAAACTCACATGGCAGCAACTTATGTGTCGTGGGGAATGTTCAGTCGACTAATGTGGGCGTGGTTGTGACATCTGGAGTAGGAGCTAAATAAATGATGTTGGGTAGATACTGAAAACACTGACTGAGCCATCCCCACACCACATAAGAAATCGTCTGGAGGAGTGGAAGTGGAGTGTTATACAATACATGGGCCATCAAGGATCATCACATACTGTCAAAAATACTGATTACCATACTGTACACTTAATCAATGTACTGGGGTCACACTTTTTGACACACACTTAATTTGATTATGACTGAGTAACAGGAGGAGTACATTTTCAGAGTACAACATAACCTCTCAAATCCAAAATGCTTGGTTTGAAAGCTTTGTGAACAATGGAATATTTTGAAAAGTAGATTCATAATATTAATTATGAGAAAATCAGGTTAAAACAGCCAACAGTACCATGAACAAGATATGCAATGAAGTACCATGCATCAGTATTATATCTTCTGCTGTTATACTTTTACACATACAGTATAAATTTTTTTCTTCAAATATGCACTGATTGTGAGAGGACACATGATGTCAATGCTCTCCTATTGCATGAAAATTTTAATTGTAAGGTGGTGCAGAGGTTTTTGGAAACTGAATGTTCAGATCTGGGAGGCTGTACTGTACTGTACCACAATATAACAAGCAAAAGCAGAATGACTTATATGTTATGGATAATGCAGTTACTCTGTGCTGGTAAGTGGCTTTCTACATCTCTCAGGTACGCATTGATACCACCACTACAAGATCAACAATAACAGTATGCAGCATATATATTATACATTATAAAAATACTCACTGAACCCCAATATATCTCTTATGTAAGTAGTACTAAAGATTAAAGCCATAACATGCAGGAACTGTCCCTACTAATACATACAAGAACATAAGAAATGCAAGTAAAAGGAGCTCTACTGGTCAATAAATAGCTAAAGTATTTGCTGAGGCAAAGATAATTGCATCAAATACCTCATAAAAGGCTCAGGGGGGAAAAGAAAAAAAAAAAACATTTCTCGAGATTCCTGGATACATGATGCTTGAAAGCGTGAAGGTCATAGATAAATGGATGAAGATTATATATATATAAAATTGAAAACAAAATACCAGTTTAATCTTGCATTACCACTGCATGAAGAGAGGTTAGTGTGTGTGTCATGCAAAATTCCCATCTCTCCATCATGAAGGCTGTGTTGCGAAGATATTAGCACTAAATGTGATACTGGTCAGAAAGGACGAAAATGTGGGCCAGGTTAAGGTGAAAAGAGTACAGTATCCTGGGAAATTTATACTTACCCCATAATTAAGGGTCTTTTTTCACACATCTACAACTTGGCAAATAATCTGTGGGAGTGAAAGTGTCAGCGAATGTGGGAGTGTCAAGTGAAAACAACCAGACTATAGTTTGTAAATCTCAACTGTCTATGCCGGCCCTGACTGAATACCATAGACTAGTTCTTTTAACTTAACCTGGCCTAGGTTTTTATCCCCATGAGATTTATTTCATGCAGGTCAGTGACAGAAAATTGACAATGTTATGGCTCTACATCCTTTCCATAGCACTTCTTCACAACAACCATCACATTCTAGTGTTAATTCTTACAGTTCAGCATTCAAGATACAGAGACAACAATTTTAGGCCAAGTTATAGTAAAAAGTGTATACCTGTAAAGACATAACAATTATGCATCCCACTTCAGAATTAAAAGAAAAAAGTTGTAACCTGAACTTAAACAATATTATTTTATGTTAACTGAATAAATGACCAAAAACACAAAAGAACTGACTAATACTGCTATTATATATGATTTCATACCCACACTTAGCAGTTAAATATGTCTTCCTTAAACTAGTCAGCATACTCTGCCAATATCTGAAGCTGACTACCTGCTCCATTCTTAGCATATTTAATACACCAAGCTATGTACAGCCTTACAAACCGTAAAAAAATAAAGAGCATTTTTATGTACAGAGCAAGACTCGCTTGGCAAATACTAAGAGATGTACAGTACATACAGCACTAGTACATATACTGTATAGTATTATCATCTATATCATATTTACATTCTAATTCTCAATTTTTGTCACATTCCACTTGCCATCATTCATCATCACCCTGACCTCTTTTTCCTACCTAAGAATGGTGTGAAGTAGGGTACAGAAAGCCAGGAGAGAAAGAAACCACAACAGAGGGACAACTATCAACAGGAAGCCCAGTGAAATGAAACTAATGCCTACTCACTATTCAAGCCTTCAGAATCCTGGCTCTACCTCACAGACCTTGCACCTGACTATAGGCCTATTTTAGCTATGGTCACTTCAGTAAATTTTTAATCCGATTCATTACTTCCGTATATATTGCCAGCTTCACTACGCGCATGCTTCCCGAAGAAACCACAGACTCAAGGCACCGATGGGCTTTCCTGAGGAGGTGTCTGATGTGTGGGAGGAGCAGACAGTGAAGGTCAAGATCCTGTGTTGCCATCTCACGGGCGGCATTGTACAAGTCTGATATTTCTTCTTTCAGGCCGCCCAAGGAGTCACTGGTACTGTGGAGAAGGCGAAATGTATTGAGGATATTTTCATTGGTTATTTCTAAACTATCACTGAGACAACTATAAAGCCTCGGTACTGAACTCTCTACTCCACAAGTACTGGTATTTAGATTTTGGTCTCTGATGAAGTCACTTGGCTCTAAGGACTTACTGCCACTACTACTGGCTGATTCACACATGGTGATGATGGACTGTAGCTGCTTATCCATGTCATTATAAATCTGGAGGAAATCATTCACACCAGCTTGGGCACATTCATCCTCAGTTCCTTCCGCTTCATCATCAGACGCACTGTCAGAGTCAGGAGAGCTGGAATTCCCAACAGAATTTTCCGTCTCTGTACTGGAAACTCTTATATCTCTAGGGCAGGGTTCAGTGCTCCAGCTAGAATCAGAGGTACTTCTCTCTTTTGGGTGACGATCAATGTGAGGAAATCTCATTTCCCTTAGCTTATGCTCTGTGATTAAATTAAAATCAGAAAAATTTTTCTGCTTCTGTCGAGGACTATCATTCCTTCCTCCTTGAAGGTCATCATAAACAAACATAACGTCCTCACCAGTTTCTTGAAGGTCTGCCATCAATGACGAATCTTCTCCACTTGATAAGAGGCAAAGTTCTGTTCCACCATAATTACTATTCATCTTAGTTCTTTGTTCATGTGAATTGCTGTACCTTTCAGGAATAATGTCAGGTTTATCACTGCCTTGCTTTCTGATTGTTTCTGAAAGGTTGTTGGAATTTGTAGAATCTTCAGAACTTTCAGAAAGAGTAACACACAAAACTTTCTGTTCTGAAGGTGGAGAAAGTATCTGGATGCCATCGGATGGACTGAATATGTTTAAGTCTTTCTCTAACGTATGTATATCTTGCTTACAGTTATAATTTCTTTTTGACAGCAAACATCTTTTCATGATTTCACTGAGCAGGGTGTTGTCTGTCTTCTTTATTGCATGTGCTTTCCCATCCCAAGAACTGCTACGAGAGCTGTCTGTATACCTTCCTGAATGTGCTTTCCTATCCCTTGAACCCCTATCATAGTTGTCTCTATACCGGGGTCTATCAGAGTATCTTTTCCAGTTCCAAGAGCTAAATTCAGAGTTATCTGTATTCTTTGATGAGTGTGTTTTTCTACTCCAATAACTACTTTGGGAGTTATTTGTTTTCCTTGCTGAGAGTGTGTTGCTATCACGAGAACCATGTCTAGTTCTCTCTGCTTCACGTGTTGGGCTTCCATCCCAATCTCTCTTTTTCTTCTTCTCAGCACTGTGGCTTCTTCTGTCATGCTTATACCTGGTTTCTCTTTCCTCTGAGTTGTCCCTCTTGGGCTCCTTGCTTTCTGACAATGCTCTTTTAGTTTCTCTTCCTTCTGAACGTTCTCTTCTGTTCTCTCTTCCCTCTAAATGCCCTCTCTTGGTTTCTCTTCCCACTAAATGCCCTTTCTTGGTTTCTCTTCCCTCTGAATGCCCTCTCTTGCTTTCTCTTCCCTCTGAATGCCCTCTCTTGGTTTCTCTTCCCTCTGAATGCCCTCTCTTGGTTTCTCTCCTCTCTGAATGCTCTCTCTTGGTTTCTCTTTCCTCTGAATGCTCTCTTTTGTTACATTTCTTTTTCTTTTTGTGTTTTTCAGCTTTACGTTTTGACTTCTTGGACTTTTTCTTGCTAACCTTTTTCTCCTTCTGTTCCTTTGATTTATGACTTTTTGCTTTAATTTTCTTGGCTTTATTTAGCTTTGTTAGACTATTACATGTTTCATTTTTGGATTTACTTTCAGCTATTATGTTATAATCTGATTTAACATTATTTGTCTTATCATCATTATTTATAATTCTGGATGCTGACTTTTCTTGTTTCTTTTCGGTAAGCTTCTCGTCATCATCCTTATTTTCTGACAGTGATTTTTCCTGTCTCTTTTCATGGACCTTTTCTTCCGCATCAATAGTTTCTGATAATAGCCCTTTGCCTGTGTTTTCAGGGGGCAGTGGAATGTCATGTACTGGTACCACAGATTTGGACTTCTGCTGTAGATCATGCTTACACTTTGAGGAGTCAGTAATTTCTGGCTGGTTTACTTGTGCACCTGCAGCATCTTTGAATGGCTTTTTCTTTCCAATCCACTTCTCTTTTTTATGTCTTCTATCAGTCCCTTCCCCATTCACTGCTGAAACACTATCCTCCTCTAATTCAGACTGTGATTTGTCTAAGTGCTGGGCCTGCTTAATGGATGAATCAACCATTTCATCCATCTTACATATCTCCTTCCCCAGATCTGGCATTTCATCCATCTTGGATATCTCCTTCTCCAGATCTGGCATTTCATCCAT